>JACBAH010007410.1:0-29508 GCA_014282315.1 Neospermospora avenae | reverse complement strand
GCTCTGCTCTGCTCTGCTCTGCTCTGCTCTGCTCTGCTCTGCTCTGCTCTGCTCTGCTCTGCTCTGCTCTGCTCTGCTCTGCTCTGCTCGGCTCGGCTCTGCCTTGGTCTTTGCTTTTGTTCTGCCTTGGTCTTGGTCTTGGGTGGGAACCTGGCGGGAAGTCGCTGCACGGATCCTCATCACCACCACTTTTACTCGGGGAGTCTGGCTGGTGCTGGTGCTGGTGTTCACTCTCGAACCCTCCATCAGCTCGCCTCGCCTCACCTCACCTCACTCACGGGGGCACCGCTTGATTCAACTTTATTCAAGCCACGGCCTCTTCCTTTCCTTCTTCTCGTGATCTCCTCATCTCATCTCACGTCTCGTTCCCCCTCAAACCTGCGCAACCCTAAAATTCGATCGAACATCAATATCCATCCGCCTCTCCCATCTCCCGGCCTCCTTATCTCGAACAACGTTCAATTGTCCGGTCCCCGTTTCGCCGCGTCTATTTGACTTCCTTTTTCCCCCTCCCCACCTCGGTCGGCGAATTCAACAAACCAGTCACATCGCCGAACCTTCACCCAAAGCGAGCCAAAGCAACCTTATCCTCCCTTCACTTTCAGCTAGTTTGCTCCCAGTTATCGCGAGGCTACTGCATCTAGCTGCCAGTCCGTCGTCCTTAGCAGCCGCCATCGAGCAGAAAACAGTCTTCTAGCGGCCCTTCACCCACGACAGCAAGAGCGAGTTATTCACGCCCAAGTTTGCTTTCTGGCCAATAATTGCCTCACGCTTCTGCAAGCAATCACTATCTATCCTTCTCTCATCCCGCATTCACCACGACTTTCTCATCACAATAATATACAATGGCATCCCAGGTTCACAGAAAACCCATGCCCTCAGGATATCAAGGTCCTCAATCCCAAAACCCCGACCTTTACACCCACTCCCGCAGTCGAACGACGTCCTCGAGCATATTCCCCACGTCTCAATACCCTCCTCAACCACAGCAATTGTACCCCAACCCCAACAACAATAACATGCAAGTCCACAACTACACTTCGAGAAGAACGCCTTCGAATGCCACTTTCTCAACAACCGCAAGCAGTGGCAATGGCCCTGTCCCTTTTCGCCAAACATCTCAAGATCTCCGCCGTTCAACATCGTCGAGATCCGGGGGCTTACAACCATCTAGCTACGTCGCTCTGATGCGGAAACAAAAAGCCACTGTCTGGTGCGACAGAGCACAGCACGAAGATCCCCGTCTCCTCGCCCAGCAGAAAGCAGCCAAGATACGAGCCACGATGGAAGTCATCGGCGGGCCGGTCGCAGGTCGAGTCTCTACAAGCGGATCAGGAAGTTTAGTAGGCAGCAATAGAGTCACGGCGAAGATTCGCCATCATGGCAAAGCCGGCTTGATGGGATATAGTCCTGGAGATCTGGTGGGTGGTGTGGGGGGAGTGCCGATGAGGTTGAGTGCTAGTGAGGTCGAGGGAGGGGATAGTGATGATGATGCTGATAGTGCGAATGTGGCTTATGGAGGGAGTGGAACGCATCACAGACGGACAGGCAGTGGGAGGAGTAGTGTGGGGAGTGGAAGACGAGGATTGACGTACTCGAGACAATCTGCGGCGAGCTCTACGGGTGGCAGAAGGAGTTCGGGTAATACACCACCGGGAGAGAGACAAGATTCTATGGACGATGTTGCGGAAGCTGGGGAGACGCCTGTTCCTGGTAACCATCAGCTTGCGAATGACTATTTCACTGCTGAGGGCAACGGGGATGGGACACGGAGTGCGGGGAGTGGAAGTAGTGGGGAGAGAGCTGATGCTGTGCCTGATTTAAATCAGGTGGATGCGGCGAGACTGGCGAGCAATAGTTTGTTGAAGAGTACGGTGACGAGGGAGAAGAGTGTGAAGAATCCAGATGAGTTGAGGAGGAGGGGGAGTGTGGATGATAGGACCATGACCATGAGTGCGGGACGATTGTACATTGCGAATCCGGATGCGGACAGTGATTAGAGGAAGAGGAGGATATACCACTTTCGTTTTTTGTTTGGAGGGGAGAGAGACAGAAGAAAGACTGCCTTCTGGTTGCAATTGGGCTACGGCTCTCTAGGGTGTCATCTTTGGCGTTTGGCGAATATCAATTTGGATGGGTACACTGGTCTGCAAGAAAATTGGGCTCGCTTAGGTCCGATTTCACCACACTTCTAAGGGGAGAAGAGCTCAGCTGAGCTGGCTTGGATAGTTTGTGCTGCGTTGGAGTAGAGCCTCGCTCGTTTCAGCGGCATTCTGCTTTTTGTATATATGAATGGAGAGGGCGTTGAACAATACGTATTGGGGGATGGCCTGAGAGCAGAGACAGAATACGAAAGAATACAGATAGTCCAACAAGACTGTTCAGATGATGAGAATGAGTGACATTAGCCGTGGTAAGGTGATTGTGATAGTAGCCGCTTATGTGGCGAGCCTTTGCTTTAGAATTACTGTCCGATTGACTCGACCCAGTGAACGGGAATCGACAAAATGGTCGTTTAGGAAAGTAAGTAAGAATGTGAAATATTTCCGAACGATATCTGAAATACTGTATTTGGACACGCCAGATGTGCTGTAATCCTGGAGTTCTCTTCGAGATTTGTAGCCGGGCGATCTCTTGAAGCTGCAAGATTATTTCCACAGATCTCCAAATAAATTTGAGCCAGGTACCAAAATTAGGAGCCTCTCGTATACCGAGAAATTTATCCTTTGATGAGGTCGAGCGGGATGAACATGGGGTTGAGGTAGCTCGGTTGGGTCGCACCTGCCGGCAAGAACACGAAACCACTTATCAAAGAGACGCGCTTCGTCGCGTCCTTCTTCGACCAACGTCCATCCCAGCTCCACAAACCTCCGGAACTACAATTCGGAGCCTCAACAACACAGCACTGAATCAACAACCAGTTCAGAGGAGGCGTCCGAGACCAACTCTCAAACTGTCTTTTACTCCATTGATGCCGCAGATTCCTTGAAACGCCATTCACCAAACACTCTCTCGCTAGGCATTGTCGACTGCTCAACAAAGACACCTTCGCAATGTCTCTCGAAGCCTCCCCGCCCTCTCGCAAGAGGCATCATACATCGTTCGAGGAGGAACCAGAGACACAAGAACTCGAACAGCCATTCACGTGTCCACCGGACTTCCTGGAGAAACTCGCTGCTGAGGAGCGAGAGAAGCCCAGCACCAACTCGCCGCCCTCGCCGCCTTTCAGTGTGGTCATTTATTCCAAACCAGAACGAGAACGACTAAGCAGCCCTGCCAGAAGCTCGACGGGGGAGTTGACTGATGCTGGAGCTGCTACGCCCTCGAGAGATCAGAGCCCGGATACAGCTAGTGGTCCAGACGGACAAGGACAACAGTCTTCGGCCTTCGCCATGATGAATGGTTCCGCGGCCCCTTCACTGAAGAAGACGAAGCTTTCGTTTCACGATTCGCTTCACGAGAAGGAGATGAAGAAGATCAATAAGCAGATTAAGGATAGGGAGAGAGCGGAGGAGAAGGCGAGGAAGGATGTAGAGAAGCAGGCTCTTGTTGATGAGAAGGCACGAAAGGACGCAGAGAGGGAGGCAGAGAGACAAGCCCTAGCAGACGAAAAGGCTAGGAAGCTCGCAGAGAAGGAAGCAGAGAGAAGGAAGAAAGAGGCCGAGAGAGAGGAGAAGCGTCTTGCTGCAGAGATCGAGAAGGCTGCTAAAGAGGAGAAACGAAAGAAGAAGGAAGAGGAGAAGGCGGAGGCCGAGGAGGAAAAGAAGAAGAAAGATAAGGGCCAGATGAAGTTGGGCAATTTCTTCAATATTCCTACGCCAGTACGTCAGAGAGCTTCGAGTACGGATTCAAAGGGTAGGACTTCTATGAGTCCGGCTCCACAACCATCGAATAATGGTGCGGGGGTTGCCAGTCCTACACCGAACAAGCCGACACCTTCTGCCTACGAGAAGATGTTCCCGGATTTCTACATTCAAGACCGCGTCACGGTAGCGCCATTCAACAGATTCGAACGAGATGAGGAGGCTGTAGGGACTGTCGAGAGTTTGCTCGATAGCTACTTGCTCGGCAACAGAAGTCCGGGCCGAGTGAGATCATTCGACGCAACCGCTCTCTTCCACACTCTCGGCAACGTACCTCGTGGCAGACAACTTCTACCTGTTCGAGAGATCATGTCCGACTTTTACTCCGGCAATTCTGCTAAGCCGATCGACCTCACCACCGACTCCCAAAATTCTCAAATTATTAGAACCGGTGATCTGCTGAAGAAAGTACCCATGAAAATCCTGCACTTTCAAGAAGATGTTCGACCACCCTATCGAGGTACATACACCAGCCGACCCGTCACGGGCATGTCGCGACTGGCTAGAAACCCCACGCGGAGAGATCTACCAAACACAGACTACGACTACGACAGTGAAGCCGAATGGGTTCAAGACGACGAAGACGCAGAAGATCTGAAGAGTGAAGGAGATGAGGAGGAAGAACTTGGCGATGACGAAGATATGGATGATTTTCTCGACGACGAGAACGACGAAACGGCCAACAGTAGGAGACTGGTTCTGCAAGGAGATCTGGAGCCTGTGTCTACGGGACTGTGTTGGGAGGATAGGAAGAGGAGGAATTCGAATGTTAAAATGATTGCTTATCGGATGGAGGTTATTCTTGGTATGTTGATCTTCGATTTTCGATGCACGAGTCCTCTGTGAGAGACTAATGAAATGTGATAGATCCGAATATCAGGTCAATTGATCCTCTCTCAACAGCTTACTGGGATCCTCCTGTGCAGAAGAAAACGGCTATGGAACCACCACGCATCCCTCTCAATACCATGAAATTCACATCCGCCAACATCAACAGCCTTTTCTCCAAATCAACCTCCTCCAGCTCACCCCATACTTTCAGCAACGACTCCAAGGCTCAATCCTCAGGAGCCACAGCTTCTTCTAACGTCTCCTCACAGAATCAGCAACCTACGAAATCTAAATCCCCATCTACAACCGTAACCACACCCAAAGACACCAAAGACACCAAACCCAAGAAAACCCTTCCAGAAACCGATCTACCAGCCTTCAAGGCCGCAATCCGGGGCAGCGATCTGAGTAAAGTCGGTTTAATTGAGGTATTGAAGAAAAAGTTTCCGGGTAGACCGGCGGCGGCTATTAAGGGGACTTTAGAGAGTGTTGCGAAGAGGGTGGGAGCTAAGGAGGTTGACAAGCGGTGGGTGTTGATTGAATGAGTGACTGCTTGTGACAATCTCGAGAGATGAAGGAAATGAAGGCGTAAGTGGGTAGATGTACTTCTTTACTTGTTTGGTACGGGATGCGGGGGATCATAGCTGGCGTGGGTTTGCTTGTGGAGATACTTTGCTTTGCGGCGTTTTGGTGCAGGTGAATGTGTGGGACGAAATCTGTTTGCTACAGTGGACCGTTGAGAGGGCAGTTTTCTTGAGGGCATTGTGAATGTCAGACATGGGGCGACTGGGGTGTAATATATCATTGTGATGGTTTCTGCAAGGATGGCATCCTTTGCTCTGCTAATGAATGACTGACTTGCGATACAAAATCCGGGCTTTGCGGTGGCGTGCTTGTAGATATATACATAGATCGTAGATATCTAAATGTCAAGAGTTGCTGGCGTAGGACGCTTGTCTATATCACTGCCAGTGTGTTCGATTTGAGCCTGTTTGAGACTTGTGGAGAGTAGTTCGAGGCGAGAAGGTGTGTGTAAAAGTGAAAGTGAAAGTGAAAAGGGGTGGTTGAGTGATGAAAGCGGGGTAGGGGTAGGTTTACGTGTAGGTGATATCGATTATGAACCAGAAGAGAGAGGAGAAGAGAGAGGAGAGGAAGTGGGATCGAAAGTCGTCCGGTTCGTGTATTAGAAAATCCCAAAAGGGAGAAGTAGAGAGGCGTACAAGAGGCGTAGCAGAGGCTGGAGAACTCGGAGAGGGAGTTGGTGTGGGAAATGCAACGCCTTGGAATTTTAATTTATATATCTTCTTTTGAAGCTAAGGTGTGAGATTGGGCTTGTTTTGTACTCTTATATTGTATTGGTCTAGGATAGGGTAGGCTGTAGGTTGCTGTGGGATCGGGGGTCAGCGAGCCGGGTCGGAGGGAAAAAAGGGCTTCGGAGGGATATTGTGAGGGTGGGTGTGTATTTTTTGCTGGATGTCTGGATGTGCTTGGTGTGCTTGGTGGATCGGAGGTGTACTGGGAGGACTGGGGGTTGATGGAGAGATGGAGGGATGGAGGGATATGGAAGGATTGCGCAAAGTACCTAGATTGGCTTTCGTGCGAGGCGCGATGTAGGCGATTATTGTAGGTAGGCGTGTGAATAATGGAGGGGCGGAAGTAAGGTTTTGAAATTTGAGATTTGGGAGTATCTCTTTTTGGGGGGTGGATAATTAAGGAGTTTTATCGTTGCTGGCGTATTCTATTCGAAGAGTATGTGTGGAGATTTTGGATTCAAAGTATTGTGATGCTAATGATTGTGCTGTTTAATGTGTTGTACTAGAGCCTGGACCTGTTCGGGGATCTTGCCGGGATAACGAAGTATATTTATTTAAATCCTCCGCTGGGACTACGAAATACTGTTTCTTGATGGTTTCGCTGTGCCTAGAACGATGGCTCTTTACAATGGCGGAGGGAAGTCATGCCGCGAAGAGTTTTTGTAAAAGAATGATGTTGATTCATACGTATTTCCATAGGTGTATGAATAAGGTGATGTTTGAAACAACGCGAGTAGGAAAGGCAGAACGAGAAGGCAAGTTGCAAGCAGGAATGATGTGTTGCTCGCTCGATCGCTTACGAAACCATCTCAACACCCTCGTGCTTTTCCACATCAAGCACAGTCTTCAAATGCTCGAACCTCAACTTCGCTCCCTGATAGCTAGCCAACAAACATCCCGTCTTCAACACATTCTTGATCTGTCTCCCGTTAATCTCCACCTTCGCTAATTCCTCTACCTCCTCCTCATTAATCTCATGCTTGTCACCCCTGTCCAAGAAGTTCTTCCAAACTTGCTTCCTGCTTGCTCGATCCAGCGCTGGGTACTCCATACTGATATGAATGCGCGATTGGAAGGCAGGGTCCATGTTTTTGACTCTGTTTGTGGTGAGGAACAAGATACCTTCGTAGTATTCTAGTGTGCGGAGAAAGATGGAGACAATCTTATTGCGTTCGAGATCGTGGGGTGAGCGTGCTTCTAGGAAGACGTCGCATTCGTCGAGGAGGAGGACGGCGTTCCACTTTGCTACCATTTCGAGAATGGCTGTGAGAGAAGCTTCGACTTCTGAGCTCTTGATGCCTAAGTCGCCAGCAGACATCATGTATAGAGGCACTTTCATGTTCTCAGCTACTGATTCTGCGGTGAGTGTTTTCCCGATTCCGGGACCGCCGGAGAGAAGCATGATGATTCCACGGCCTTTGCCGGAGATCACGTCGTCGAATTTTTGGGAGTTGGTTATTTGTGAGCTGGCGAAAGCGAGGATGAGTTCTTTTTGAGAAGGGGGGAGGACGAGGGATTGGCAGGCCTGGTCGTTGAATTGGATGGGTAGCATCGAATCGACGAAGAAGGAGAGCCAGCGTTTAGTCTTGAGGGCATATCCTTTTAATAATGAGGAGCAGTGGATGAGTTGCTCGTCGCTTAGTGGTGCGCGTTTTACATCGATCGGGTTCGTGTTGGAGAGGGCGATAGGCGCAGAGTCTTCTGAGTCCGAGTCGTATTCGGATTGGTAGTCTTCGTCGGAGTTACTGTCGGAGAAGGCGTCTTCGACGATGGCTTTAGATTTAATTTTGAGGGGGGAAAGATGTCTGACGCTATTGGGGTTGAATTTTCCGTAAGCGAATGTGTCGCTGGAGCATGTCAGCCTTGTGTAGAGAGGCGTATAGAGGCATGGAGACTCCCGAGCAATGCTTACATGATGACACGACTGTCGACTGTGACTTTGATATCATTTCCACACATATCTTTGCCGATTGGGAAAGATTTATATGCTTGGTAGTGGTAGCCATGGTAGTGCTCGAACAGCTTCCCACGCTTTAAGAGCTCGGCCTTGATCTTCTTCTGTTCAGGATGGAAGCTAAGTGGAAAGGCGTCCAGCGAGGCAATGGGTCTTGTACCCCCATATGCTAATATGATGTGTTGATTGCCAGCATATCCAAACTTATCGCCGTCCCAATCCACTTTCTGTGTATTGGCACCATAACAAGGACCATACTTGGGGTGCTCGTAGTAGCTGCCGTTAGAGAATTTGCTGCCACAGTGCCGACCCCATTCTTCGGTGTAGAGAGTGGTACCTGGTTGGAAAATGGTCCAGAGGTGGTCGAAAGTGATGACCTTGTTCTTGATATAATCTGCTTTGGCAGCTATGATATCTCTGAGTTCGGCTTCGAGGACTGTGTAGAGAAGTTGGATGTGATCCTTAGTTTCGCTATCTTTCTCCTCTGCAAGCGCGGAAACGAGTTGAGTCCAACGATGAACGAAAGGGTTGAAAGGGGCTTGAAAGATCAGACAGTTGAGGTTTGGTGTGACGCCTGAGATGTTAGCATGTGTCTCTCAAAGGAGATCAGTAGAATGAACCTGGGTAATCTTTCAGAACCTTAATGAGAACTTGCTTCAGAAGGGGAGATTGGACAACTATGCTGTCAAGCTCCAGCTTCTTTCGAGGATCGAAACTCTTTTTATTGCGAACAAGAATAGCATAGCGAGCAGTTTTCTCATTTTCTGCTGCCTCGTCGAGATCCTCAGGGTATTTGTCTGTCCATGATGCTCGTCCTCGTTCGTCCTCTTTTTGGTAAAGGTTCTTGAGATCACATTTCATGCCCAGCTTTGGGACAACAACTTGTGGAGGGTTAATGAATACTTCCCCGTCAGCAGTTCCAGTCGTGAGTTTTACTGCAGGTGTGTCTGTCTGTGTAGATGTCTCCCCGACATTTTGCTCAAGTGTTGGAGCCATTATGGTAACGGTACAAGCAAATAAAGAATGGTAAATAGAAAAAGATGAGATATGATAGTAAAGCAAACAAAGTGACACAACTTTATATACCCAATTATTCTACTCGTTGTGGGATCTAGGCTTCAGCCAACAGAACTAGCTTCTCTCCCCGATTGACTCACCGGGTATACCGTCAAATCAGGAATAGAATACTGTACCAGAACAACTTGGTATTGAGACGGTTACCACTTCAACTCACTCGAAGCAAATGCCGCCACTTCTATTACTTGTACGAGGAGCGACTATTGGTTCTGATATCAGGCAGCCGATAATATCGACGGCGTCTGCCTCATGGAGATCCACATTGGCATGAATCCTACGAGGGGCCTCTTTGAATTTTCAAGCACTTTTACGTGAGTAGAAGTTGTTATGGCATGTAAAGGAGACATTTTCTGATTGACGTTGGAAGTAGAGGGATTTTGACATAAACAAAAGAGGGAGAGAAATGAAAGACAAATCATACCTGGCAGGTGGTTTAAGGAAGGATGTGCTACCCTAAGTGGTTTAGTCTACTAGTCACGTGCCTTCGAGACAGTCACGTACACGCGATCATGCGACTCTTCTTTGTCGCGAACTCACCTGTCCTTCACCTTGTCCCTTGTTCCACACAAAGCATCGATTTGCATCGCACCTTAACGATGATACAATGCCGCACCAAAGTATTCATGCAGCGGAGAAAGCTGCTATCGAAGGAGAGGTAGAAGATTGGGATACCCAACAGTGTGAGGCGTTGAGGGCGGAGTTGTTGCCAGTATGATCTGCAGCTGGCATTTGCCCAGGTTCAAGGATCTCGACGCTAACTTCTTCTAGAGCAGCCCAAATCGCGCCTCTCAAGTCGCGTCTGCCAGCACCCAGGTCGCGATTCCTTCATCGCCTTTGCGCGTGAAAGTTGAACGTCCGGAGCCCGAGCCAGAAGTTGAGAGTGAGGACGAGCACGAAATCCATGCTCATGTTAGTCTTGATTTGCCTATCGTCGAGGATGGAAATGAACCTTCAGATAAGCTTCATCAACCTGCCGATGTTGAAGCAGAACTAAATGCGCAACCTCCGAACACTCTCATTTTCCGCGAATCAGTCAAGATCAAGCGCGACGATCTCGGCCGACTGAGACCATTCAGAGTAGCAGGAGAAGGCGCTGAGCCTGCGCATGTCACAAATAAGGATCAAGAGCCAACAATGGACGACTTCACGCAAAGATCTTCCATGTCCGCCACCCAGGAGAATCCTCCCCATCTCTACGAACGATTCAATCAATTCGACAAACAAGCAGAGATTCGCAATGACTGTCATTCCACTGCAACGCCCGCTGATGGCGATAGCGACACACGAACAATTCTCCCGGATCCTCGGCACGCCTCTGCTTCTACCCCGCACACATATCAAGAGAATGACACCGGGCACATCCACCTAGGCTTTGAATCCGAGCCTATCGAGGAGGACGATTACATGGAGGAGTCCCAGGACGCATCGTATGCCATGCCTACAGTTCAGAATCAGGCCTCTTTTGAGCCCAAGACCCCCGCACCACCTGTCAACCCTTTCCAGCAGAAGGGAAGCGTTATGAAAGGATTTGAGCTATTTGGTGCAACTCAGCCTTCGTCAATAGGTCGGCACATGGCAAGTCCGACATCTTCTCGGCCATCTCCTGATGTGTATAATGACTTCAGCTCGCCTCCGAAACGACATGCACCCTTATTATCCTCCCCTCTAGGAGGAGGAGCAGCTCCCGAACTTATATTCGAGGGGAGCGATGCGACGCCTCTGCAATCATCCGTGCGAAATATACTTGCCAGGTCGCAATCAGGCGACTCCAGAAATGCACACTCCTTCGACAACGGACCAAAGCGTGCTTGGACTAATCCGGAGCCACGACCTTATGTTTCTATGCACGACAGTCAAGAGAAGAGGAGGCAGGCAAAAGAGCCAGATCCAGATTCGTCGGGCGACGACTCCGATATTGAAGCTACACCACGGAATGGGAAATTAGCACGGAAGCAAGACATCGAAAGGGAAATAGCTGCGGTTGGATTGCACAGGAGAGCTTCTACCAATCCGCGATCCTCGGCGCCTCCGTCGAGTACGGTTGCTACAGATATTGAAGTGCCCTCTACAGGTCGGCGCCGAAGTGTCCAAGAGGATTACATTGCTCAATGCATTGGTCACGATGCTAGAGATACTCAGCAAGACGATATCATTGTGGACTCCCAATCTGGATCGCTGGACAACGAGAAATTCGCTAATGGGCCTGACTTGTCCAGAGCACCTCCAGATGAAGAAACGGAAGTGTCAACCACGAGACAGAGACGTGAAGATATCGAAAATGACATTGATGCAGATGCCACTCAACAAACCAATTCTTCATATCCCGAGCCAAGTATAGCTCAGGAGCCGAGTCTTCCACTACAAGAAGTATCATCAAATAGCAGCAACATTCGTACCCCAAGCAGTAAACCTGTATCAGATACACTTGTAGACACAGTTCCAGAGACTTCTCCGCCCGAGGATCGTCTTCGTCCTATGGCAGACATAGCTTCTATATCTTTCGGTGAGGCTAGTGAGGTTCTGCCAGACAACTTCCCAGGTTTTACTCAGGATCTAGAGTTTGATACTGCCATGCAGATCAGATCTTCCCCTAAGCCGCCAGCAAGGATTCGAAGCTTTGGTAGAGGACCAAGTTCCTCATCTGTCACTTCATCCCGCCTTACAACCCCTGTTGTCAAAACAGCAATGTCTAGTGTGACTTCTTCAGCGCTCTCGAGTCCACCAAACTCCGCCGTTTTGCAAGAATTCGAGGCCGAAGTGACTCGCCAAACTCTCAGGGAGGCCTCTCCTACTGTTGGGGAACCCGAGGTAGCAAACGATACCGGAGAGTGCAGTAACTTGAATTGCGTAGACCATCAGACTGATGAGCCAGTGAAACCCTCAGCTACCATTGCTCAAGATGAGCTGGAGCCAGAAGTATCAACTGCACCCGAGGATACTAGTGCGGGGAACGGGAAACCAAATGTTATTTTAGAAGACGATGAGGTTGAGGTAGAGGCCGCATATGATGCTACCACTCCAGCTTCACCGAAAGGAAAGCCGGTGAAGAAGCCAGCACCTAAGCGCCCTGTAAGGACTTATAGTAAGCTCAAAGGTCCTGCTGCACGGGAACGCGCCGTCAATGCTCCTGCTGCGGCTACTCCACGACAGTCTTCCCGGGTCGCCAAGTTGACTCCAGCACCAAAGGCAACCCAAATTCTCACTTCAACCCCACGCCTAATGCCGCTCAAGTCGGAGTCGAGTACAGCGAAGAAAGCCGCACCCCAAAAGCAGCAAACGCCACAATCGGAGCCAGCTAATGAAACCCCGTCCGCTTCAGCTGTCCAAAGTAAGCGCACCAGCAAGCGAAAGTCTGGTGTGACTGTCGTCCATGAAAATGTATTGCCAACAAGAATCTCAAAGCGACAATCGACGGCGAAAGACTCGAGCCCGGATCCTCTTGCGTTGGCGTCACCTGCGGTATCGGGCAGGTCTCCAAAGGTAGCAGCGGGTCTCTTCAAAGATATGACTTTCGCTGTCAGCTTTGTAAATCATGAGCGTGAGAAAGACGGCGTCACCAAAGCCATATTTGATCACGGCGGACGCGTTCTTCTAGATGGCTTTGATAGTCTGTTTGAGTCGACGAAGGACTTCGAGGAGATGTCGCTCTCTTCCTCTGCTAAATCTGTTGGTTTCGTCGCCTTGATCGCAGACGAACACTCTCGAAAAGCCAAATACATGCAAGCTCTAGCATTAGGGATTCCCTGTATCTCGGGCCACTGGATCACAGCTTGTGTTGCAAAAGACTTTATAATTGACTGGTCGCCCTATCTTCTCTGCGCTGGACAGTCCTCGATTCTCGGCAATGCGCATAAGAGCCGTGTGCTTCAGCCCTACCCTGCAGCAGGAGCTAAATTCGAAGAGACATTCGCGAATCGAGACAAGCTGCTAGACGGAAAGTCAATCTTGCTCATTACTGGCAAGGGAAAATCGCAGGATAAACGCAAGGCGTATACTTTCCTAGCACATGCTCTAGGTCCTTCCCGCATCAGCCAGGTTGCTGATTACCAAGACGCGAGGAAGAAGCTTTTGGAGCAGGATGATCAGAAGTGGGACTTGCTGTATGTCGATACTCATGAAAAGGCAGCTGAGGAGGCAGTCTTCGGCACTCCAGTGCCAGTATCGAGCAGTGCGGCGTCCCGGAAGCGTAAGAGAGGCCCGACAGCGGCTGTAGACGACAATTCTCCGACGCCAAAGAAAATTAGAATCATTTCTGACGAAACTATGATCCAGAGCTTAATTCTTGGCCAATTGCTCGATGACTAAAGGTCCGGAGTGTGGTTGTAAGATCAGGACTGGGATGTACAATTTTTGGGGAACTAGAACTTTAGAGATAGAATCGCATTGTACATGTGAAACTTGCATGCATGGATTGGCGCAATAAGGGTCGGAATGCGCTTTTTGGGATGCATATATATGGATGGGGGAGTATTTGCTAAGTATAATAGCTGGCTGTTTGCTGCTTTGCTGCTTTGGGGGAACAGAAATGGGCAGTTCTGGGACTGGGCGCTGTAAGGCTACTCTGATGGCTGACCGGAGAGGTCCTTGAGAGTTGCTATTGGCATGTGGACCTATCCTTGGGACGGGGATTGCGGGGTTACAAGAAATGGCGGACTCAGGAGCTGGTACATGTATGTCTCGTAGGATTTTTGTGGAAGGAATATACATGAGTTGTTCCGACTCTCGACCTGCTGGACTCTTTGGAATCATCGATACTGGCTTATATCCTATCCATGTAGTATCAGTACATTCTGGTATTTTGACTAGTGAATATGTGATCGAGGTGAGCTGAATCAATCCTGAAAGTTGGTGTGCTTACGTGAACGGTCCAGATCTACCGGTGGGCCTGTATTACGTCGTCTACAGTCAGATAGCTGATGATCAACGAATTCAGGATTGAACATCTGAACATTTGAATCATGGGAAAGACATTGTTGGAGTCATTGGGGTTGATACAGCGGGTATCACATCACTCGGTACGTGCACTATATCTTCGATGTCGCAAGGCAGATCCTATAATTCTAGCTGCGAGCCTTGCTTGACCGGAATTGAGCTATTAAATGTGGCTGTGACAATGACAACAAGTCTTTGATAATGATGGTATTACTAATCATAGAGCCCGAGCACTTCGTTGAGCGAGATGTCCTGATATGTTATGGTAACGACGGTGATGAAGTGATTGACAATGAAACTGCCGTCAACGCAAACCTACCTAGGTAGGTACGTTGTATAAATTCTCGAAGAGACTAAAAAGAGGTTTTCGCTTGAAACAATTCCTGTCGAACAAAACGCAGCAGTTATACGAATTGCGATTCACCACCTCGTAGGAAATTCCATATATTGCCTTCGTCAACTTACGCTTTGAAGGGGATCAACGGCGACTGGTCGTCACTCGTTCTTCTCTTTTATATCTGGATCGGTGAGCTTCTGACGAGTGTACTCGAAACAATTATAATTCTCAAAAGACTGCTCCACTCTTATAGTCAAGTCAAGATTAACGCCAAGATTAAACTTAGAACTTTACGGACGTTCTCTCTATTCCTAGACTATATCTCGAAATGGTCATATATATGGCAGTACAAGTGGCAGGATCAGTCGCATGATTTGGGAATGTAAGTATAGCAGGGAAACAACCACGTAGACTACAGTAGAAGTAAAAGGGTTCATAGCCGACGATACGGTTATCCGGCACCCTTAGTACTTCTTAAGTACCATTTGTCAAACGTTATACGCCACGAATTTATAGTTTACAATTGCCCGGACTCAAAGTTTTGTCATTATTTGAGATCTACTACGCGGTGAGTACTTGGGACTGTTGTCGATCTATGTTTTGTTATCATTAAATTATATAAAAATCGGTTTCTAGAGAGGCCAGGTGCTTCAGTTCCTAATGCAAGTCTAAGGCGGTGATTTCAACAGACTCATGCTCTATATATGGATTTTAACTAAAAGGAATTTTCTATAGTGTCTTGTCAAGAAACATGTACTATTGTTAACACAGGCCTTTGATTAAAGGTAGACATGGTGTTGTTGTTTCTGCAAGTTAACCATGTTTATGCACTTAATAAAAACAAAATGGAGCTCTTAGATAACTTTTGCTCAAGGAAAGGATAATTTGAGGCAATTTATTTTAGGAGGAAACAAAACAGCCCAATGTAGCAAATTAACCGAAGAAGCTCACTGGAATTTATCAGCAGCCCAGCCAAGCCTCTAAAGCTTATCAGATCAAGCTACGTAAGGCGACCTCCAGGCTTCCATCTTAAAGCCAATACAATTGCTTCAGTGACCTAACAAGGTTACGGAGTATGACATCTCACAGCGGCGCAGTAGTCGCCATGACATAAAAGCCCCCGACACGAGGTTCTACGGAAGAAGATGGAATTGCGGTGTACTGCGGGGTCCCATTGACTAACCGATTCACGACTCCAGATATCTGCGAATCTACGAACATCGCCATCTCCTACAGTATGCGCACTGAGCTATGAGGAGTAAACATAAATTGCTCTCGCACCAGCGTTTCAATGGCTCCTAAATACCTCGTGAGCGCCCTCGGGGAGCTCGGCCTGATCTCCCTCTGGACCTCCTCCTTCGACGTCAAGCTCCTCTGCTTCCAACGATTCGTACGACTCTTTGCCTATGGCGGATCAACACTGATCCTCGTCTCCTACCTCCAAGAACTAGGCATAACGAAATCCAAGATCGGATTGTTCATGACAATGACCCTAGTGGGAGACACGGCTATCAGCTTCATCTTGACGTTGTTTGCAGATGCGCTGGGCAGGAAATTGATCCTGGCGGTGGGGGCGGGTTTGATGGCTGTATCCGGAGTGGTGTTTGCACTTTTCGGCAACTATTGGCTGTTACTGATGGCTGCTGTTGTTGGGGTTATAAGTCCTAGGTATATTCTGTCCTATAAGTCGTTTTGACGTGACTGACGATTTGTGGTGGTAACGATATCGGACCGTTCCGCGCGATCGAAGAAAGCACCCTCGCCCATCTCGTCCCAGCAGCTAGTCGCGGCGATATATATGCTTGGTATTCATTGATTGGAACTGCGGGAACTGCATTTGGACTCATGGCAACTGGATGGATATTGAATTATATGATTCTTGGTATGAATTGGGAAGCTATTGAGGCATATCGGATTGTCTTCTGGGCATATGGTGCTTTTGGAATAATGAAATTATACCTAACGATGGCTCTCAGTAGTGCCGTCGAGTTAGAGAAGAAGGTAGTTGTGGTCCCAGATCCTGAAACTGCACCGCTGTTGGGAGATGACGTGGAGAATGTGGAACTGAAGAAGGGCCATTGGCTTTGGTCCAGATTACCGACATTCAACTCTGAAAGTAGGGCGGTTGTCATGAAAGTGTGCATTTTGTTTGCCCTAGACGCATTTGCGTCCGGCCTGGCACCTCTGTAAGCTCTAGCTTTCTTGCTTCCTATCCATAACTTGCTAAGTAAGGATAGATCCTGGGTCACATTCTTCTTCCACGAAAAGTTTCACCTCAAAGAAGGAGTCCTCGGCTCACTCTTCTTCACAACCGCCATCATCGCCGCCCTCTCTATGCTCTTAGCCTCCTCAATAGCCAAACGAATCGGCAACGTCCAAACCATGGTTTTCACGCATCTACCCTCCGCCATCTTCCTCGCCCTCATTCCAATCCCTGACTCCGTATCCATAGCAATGCTGTTCCTCATCTTACGATCTTGCACGCAATCCATGGATGTAGCGCCCCGGTCGGCTTTCCTTGCTGCTGTAGTGTTGCCGCATGAGAGGACGGCTGTGATGGGGATGGTGAATGTTGCGAAGAGCTTGGGGCAGAGTTCTGGGCCGTTCATTACGGGTTTGCTGGCAGGGAAGGGAATGTTTTGGGTGGCTTTTGTGGTTGCCGGGGTGCTGAAGGCGTGCTATGATTTGGGAATGTTAGCAGTCTTCAAAGGCCAGAAGACGCACGAGGAGAGGGCTGAGGAGAGTAGAGTCGCAGAAGAGCAGGCAGTAAGAGATATCGCGGGTAGTGATGAGCTGTGAGATGTGAATGATATATTACGGCAAGTCCTGCAAGAAGTAATCTTACTAGAGTGTTCGATTGAAGTCACTTTCATTTACTTCGTAACCAGCAAGCACTGAGCCGACCTGAACACCCGATCAATGCTCCTCACTACATGTTCATGAGCTTGAGGTATGTTGCTCATTAAGTATATGCAGGGAAACACAGTTGTGTTAACATGTCTTGTGTCGGAATTAGGTAAAGAGCGAAATAGATATTCAGACTACAAATGTTCAACGAGAATTCAAAACGTTGACCACTTTCAGGCAAGCTGCAAATTTAGGCACGGATATAGGGCATTCGACAGTTCCCTGACAAGTTCATCCTTGCCACATCCATCCTCTCGAACACAGAGCTTAGACAGTGAACGTATTAAGAACAGCAGCGCACTGCTCATCAACATCTCCATGCTTAGCATGAAGTCCTTCTCAACCTCAAGAAGATCTAAATGAGCAACCTCAGCACTATCGCCATCGAAGATTTTAGCGAGTTCCCCAAGCGTAGGAGCACGTGTCTCGACATAGAAGTACACGAAGATAAGCTCGAGGGAGTCCCAATGGAGTAGAACATGCAGAAGTTCCATGTCTTCTTTTGCGCTTTGAGATTCTTCCATGCGAGAGGGTTGGTGTAGTTACCCACCACTAGGGTGGCTTGGACAGTCAAGTTCATGAACATGATACCCTTGGCTCGAAGCTTGTAAGGGAGCATCTCGAGCGAATAAGCGACGAGCAGACCGGACCATGCGAGTGAGTAGAAGATGTCGAAGAGCTAGACGACTGAGACGAGGACGATTTGTTGATAGTCGGTGGCTTTGAGGTTCTTTCCACCTGTCTTCTCGTATTGCGAAGCAACGATGGACCAACAAGTAAACACAAGCAGTTTATCTGCACATCGTCTATCTTGTGAATGTAATGTTCGTCGTCAATACCTTTCATGACGGATCTTGTGGTAACTTAGTCTGGGGACCTGGGCGGTGTATATGGTCCATGGACTTGTGCTCCTTGGTAACCCACAGTGGTACAGCTCGATTGACTCTCAATATAAGCCGATGTGACCCAACTTCACAGCCTGTACATCTCAAATGAAGTTGTGATGGGTGGATAGTTCAGATGCCAGCTGAATCAGTGAATATCGATCCGGAGGATGACAGCTGGAGTCTGGTGGTGAGTTGGCTTTATATTCGGAAACGTCTGGCAAAATCTAACCAACAGATAGTTTTGCCATGATAGGTGACCATTTCTGATGCGCCGTTCATCTTCACGATATGGACAGCATCGAAGCCGTACTTAAGAGCGGGGTCGAGTGCGTCCAAGAATACTTGTGGTCCTTACCATGAATATTGGTTTCAATCAAGGGAATCATAATACACGATAAAGACATAAATGGAATTGTAATAGTATAGGCAGCCTTCGGTTGACTATGAGAGTTCGGCGGGCTAGGCCATGTCACACCATGTTCATGCTACGACCAAAAGCAAGACAGTATGGAATATATAATCACATGTCGCTTCCTTCTATATTCCCCAGAGTCTGATTGAAATTAGGAAAGAAACATGTGTTGTGGTCAGGAGCTTGTCTACAGATCAAGAGAGATATTGATGACGAGGAACGTCAAATACGACGATGGAGTCGCATAGATACTTTGGTGCTGTTCCAGGTTTGGAAGATAACGGGTGAACAAGCTCAGTAAAATAAATGGTCTGAATGATAGGTGATGAAAGCATTGGGCCCAATCACTTTTTGTGCCACATTCGTGGGAGAGTTTGCTCAGACACCCGTCGCGACGAACAACTCTAATGGCCGTCCTTGCAGTGGACCTGCCACCTGAGCCAAACGTCCAAAAAGAGGTAGCAGGCTTTCTTTCAGCCACGGCTTCATCTCGAGGAAATGGCAAAAACGCCAAAAAGACAAAAACATACAACAGCAGGTATTCGCTGGTGGTCACCCACCCAACTACTAATCTGCCGATTTGGTGCTTGTGTATGGCAGAGCGGACGGGATGCCCATTTCTCACCAGTCTATGGTCGTATGTGGCAGGGGACCGCTTGTGTGTGCATAAATATGGATAAGTTTGAGGGGATTTGAGGTTGGTTGGGTATTTCGATGTCTAAGGAGGTTGATCTTGATTCGCTAGTTCTAGGGAGTGAACGAGAAGAATCTGCCGGGATATGTTCGAATCAATAATAGGTACTGAGTATGAATTCTGGCTAGCATAATATCAGACCACGCCTTACCTGCGGGAAAGTTGGTTCCACCACTTGGACCTACCAGACGCATTTCTCAGGAGTTAAATGCTTTCAGAATCACGATGTGAGATTCAAAGGTCTCCTTCTAATAATCCCGGCATCGAAAGGCTCGCACTTGTTTAATTGTGGCAAGTCTGCGGAGCTTGTTCAAGTTGCCGTAAGCCAATGCCATATTTATCCAAGTTTTAGCCTGAAGTCTCCATATCTCTTCTTTCTAAAGGCCTCTTTCCCAGATACGAATGCTATGTACGACCCCTGACTACCCCGGATTTTAACCCGTATTGTAAAGCATATCACACACATGCTACATGGTATGCAAGGCGGCTGGCCTACCAACTTTGCTTCTCCCTTCCGTCGGCTACTGAATCCGGCGAAAGCTCACATGCACCCGACCAATGGGGTTAAACCTCTCCCGCACAAATCGAGCTGCCAATTCTCCAAAGCTTCGCTCGTGTGCCCACTCAAAACTTTTACTAGACACGATGTATAAGAGATTCCAACAGTGTGGCTTGCATGGACTGCAGCCCCTCTTCCGGCTCTTTATTCTTGACTTCGTGATTGGATTTGCCTACGAGCACGAGATAGCGTTCCGCTGTACCATTTCAACATAGAACTATGTTTAAATTAGTAAGGATCGAGCTGTAAGTTTTCAGTACCGGCATTGTTGGGTCAGGTAGCCAAAATCTCAAGTAGAAGTGTACTTTCAGGAAGTTAGCGAAATGAACATTATGAGACAGTTCCAGCCAAGTGACTTGTATCTTGCCAGCACGCTGCATACGAACGTTACAGGATGTTCGTTTCCTCTTAGCATCCAGTAAATCGGAGTTAGGTTCTAATTCCTGATTGTATCCGCGCATCTGACGTGGGTCTAGCCTCTTCTATCTTCAACTTAATGCATGCTTGATGCACCCAGTTATCGATTTGAAACGTGAGTTCCGGCGTAATCTTGTCATCAATCTGCCTTCTTAACGATTTCTTAATACATACGACTCCAGCTTTCGAAAAATACCCTCAGGAAGTCCCGAGATCATATGCCGAAATCCGGATTCTGTCATACGACACGAACAACAAAAGGCCATGATTTACCAAAGGATTTAGAAGTTATTACGCTTCGCGGATTATGCGATTCGTATTCATAGGCCCCAGTCTCTTGCCTTTCACGCTAGTGTGTATGAGAGCTTTCCGAGGGAATGGTGGATGATGTTGTAGGGGTTATAATATGGGCGTATCATGCTGCTTTCGGACCTCCGAGACTTGCCGTGTAGCAGCTTTCAGGTGCGGCATTGCGAACAGGATGAAGCAGTAAGCTTGAGTAGCTAGCCTGATCCGGGTATTGTATATGTACAGGGACAAAGTAGTGAGGAGCTGACTGAACGAGGCGAGACTTTGTTCGTGTATCGCCTATTGTGCTTTCAAGCCGCTGATTCGGTTTTATGGTTTAAAGTACACGTGGGCTATTTCCTGAACCGGGTTCTCTGGTGTTTTGATTGATTCGTCCTTGGTAAATCAATATTCCTGGAGTTTCTCATTCGCAAAGTTGGAGGTCAACTCCATTTGACGCAAAGATTAGTGCATGGTTTATGGATAATCGACTGGCAACGTCTCCAGCAAAATTCTAGAGATGTAGATGCATACGATGGAACATGTCTATTCTGTAGTAAAGCTAGCCAATAATTAGAAGTCCCCGGATAGACACGAAATAGAATTTTGAAAGATCGAATTAATCATTAGATTGCCTCCTTCCGTACTCAGAGGAGTGTCTATTTAACTAGCTGAGTATCCAAATCTTCCACTCCAAACTATCCATCATCCGTACAATATACAATCTTCTTTCCCTCCTCCTCATAACTTTAACGAAATGTCTGTCTCGCAATGAGATATTTTCCTCCATCCTGAACGCCATGCTGTGATATATATGTACTAATTGCTCATTTCCGCAATTCAAAGAATATCCGTATCCAAATCAAAAACACCGCTCTCATTCCATCTCAGCCGCAAGCGGACTTCCAGCCCGCATGCTGGTCTTTCTCGAAGATGTCTGACGGACAGAAACTAATCCGCTTGGTTTCTGTAACCAGTCGCTCATTCCTTCTCTCTCACCACGCTTCACGCCATTCCCGATCGCAAAAGGCACCGGACTCTCAGGTCCGATGCCAGAACCATATCCTGATGACATGCTCATAGGCGGCATAGTACTTTCCTGGTTAAATGATAAACCTGGCACTGAGCTCCGTCGACTGGACTCTCCCGTGCGGTAGATGCTGACTTTACTACCCATGCTCTCACGACAGAGACTTGGGACTGGAATTGGCAATCCCGAGAGAGTCGAGAGATGCATACCTGATGTAGCAGGAGCCACCATTCTAGCAGAAGGTCTCGCATTTGCTGGGAGAGTCATATCTTTCTTCGCTTTTCCAATCCACAACATTTGCTCGTGTTCCCTCAAGTATCTCGCTCCACTGAAACTCTTCATCACGATATCACGACTACGCATACCGAGAGCACGTCGTGCGTCAGCCTGTTCGTACATGCGGCGCGTGATACGAGCGACATCTTCGGGAGTTGGATCATGTGGGAATGTCGAATCAGCGGTTTCACGGCTACACTTAGTGGAGTCTTCATATTGGGAGAACTCGTCGAGGAGGGCAAGGATCTTAATTTGGGCGCGGGCCATGTCGTGAGCATCATTAGGAGCGACGACGGCGGAGTAGCAAGCGCCATCGACGGGATCTGTGAGAACACGGAGGGAGGCACCGACGTCAGTGCAGACTACCGGGGCACCGGTAAGGGCTGCTTCGCCGAGGGCGAGGGGTAAGCCTTCGGAGATGGACGAATTCAGGAAGACCCACTGGTTGAAGTTAGTAGTGATCAATTGAGAGGAGTGAGAATTACTTACTGTTCGCTCCAGGACATTGATAGGGTCTGCTTCGCCTTTCAAAGCAACGTTATGGCGTAGGGACTTTGTAGCAATAATCTCTTGACAATCGGTGGTGTAAGAGGGGGTTTTATCCATAGCACCATATACCTCAAGCTGGAAATCCGTGAAACCCCATTTATTGACGATAATATCAGCCGAAAGCAAGGCAGTCTTGATATCCTTTGCGAACCTTTTGAAATATCAGTACGAAAGCTGTTGAAGATTTTGCGGGTTTTGCTTACCAGAGATGGGATAACATGGTGACAGTAGGTTGTTGAGACTTGATTTCCTTCACAGGTGCGAATCGCTGTATTCCGTTAGTACCTATCATTCAGATTCATCAAATCATGCAAACTCACCTCCATATTGGTAATTCCATTGACGACTGGATCGATCTTCCTCTTGAACAAGCTCCTGTTCTCAATCTTTCCCTGCGAAGTACCAATTTCCACCTCCCAATTGGGGTTGAAGAAATCAGCACAAGGCAGGATCGTGTCCGCGTGATGTAATGTCAGTACACTTGTAATCCTCATGAGACCTAAAAGAGAATTTCTTGTAAAGGGCGACAGGGCACAAAGCGAAGACGAAAGATACAAGTTCGTTTCTCTCCAACTGATAGCGTGGTCCCAAATCTGCAATGTGCATCCGCGTTTGATCTTACAAACAACACCGTAGGAAGCGCTCACGCTGTGATGCGAAGCTTGGAAAACAGATGGCATCTTTTCCGGTATAGGGATTGAGTAGATAAAGAGGTAGCGGGACCACAGCTCGAGACCTTGGTCTAACTGTCCGAGCGTTGGGAGTTCGGTTGCGAACCATTGAGAGGATGGGAGTGTGTTGTCGGCAACCTGAGATAGCCAGAGATTCCTCCAGGCCGATTTTACGGCGTTACTTCGCCAGACTGCACTCCAATGGCGGCCGTCCTCGAAATAAGCGTTCAAGTTGATGAGGGCGCGAGTGGTTTGCTTGATATCTGCCATGGAGAAGTCCAGGGATCGAGCACCACGTACAAGAGCCGTAAGAATTGGAACAAAATTGCGTTCGATATCCAAGAGTGTTGTATGTGTAGTAACATGCTCCACTTCCGAATCGAGTCGGTTGTTGAACAGTCCATGTGTAGGAGTCATTAGGTCTAGTCCCCATAGAGGGATAACTTTGAGAGAGTGGATGTTACGCTCAATCTGACGCTTTGGAATGCCGAAATCGTTGGCTGACTCTGCCACCATGTGCCATTTGATAGAGCGTAAATTGTTGATGACATCGCTGCGGCATGCCGAAACACCACCACCCTAGTAAAAATGTATTAGTAGATTGCTAACAGTCAAATTGTATGATGAACTCACTTCGTTTGGCCAAGTACCAGTATCGACGGCAATGACGTGCAGAGAAGTCTCATTGTCGTCTTCGATAGTAGCATTCGAGCGAGTACGACTACAAGCGTCACCACCTTGACCGAAGCTATAAAGATCATTTATCTTCATCGCCAGAGGCGTCCAGCTGGAGACAGTATTATCGAGATCCACGCTTGCCATGATAGCATCACGATTTTTGTCGAGGTACAGCTCCGCGGCGTCGAGCTTAGCCAAATCTCGCTTTCGCCAGTAAGGGGCGAGAACTTCATCGCGGCGAAGAAGGCGCTCGTCTAGCCAACGGATGATGACTCCATCGAAAGCAGGGTCATCTTTCCATGCCTTCCACAGCCAGGATCGAGATTGAGAAGTAGAGACAGGGAAGCGACGAGTGTGTAGGCCGAGCCAACGGGATACTGCTGTTGTTCTGATGGAATTGAAGCCGTAGAGAGGGTTATCGTGCAGGAAAGAGGTATGCTCGGGTTTCTTAAGCACATTCAAATGATCGTGTAAGATCAGATCCGGAGTTTCCACTTTCTGACCATTCAAGGTTGTAAGGATGGTGGGGTGGAACTTGTGGTCGTATATGTACTTGCTTTCCCATACATCCGGTCCCACGACAAATGTTGCTTCTGTGACTTGTGAATGAGGCAGCTGCGGACTGTTAGTTATCAATGTGACAAGCTTACTAGGCTGACTTACCCAGGTGTCGAGCTTCTCTGGCTTGCGACGAGGCGGCGCGCACCATGCGACGGTACAACTCATATGCGGCAGGACGAACTCAGCTCTCAGAAGGGCACCGCCGTGTTTGCTAGCCTTCTGGTAATGATACTTGAAGCGAACCATATTACCATCAATGAGGTAAGAGCCAGAGTCAATCAGACCCTTGCTATTGTAAGATACATCTTGAAGCACATTCTCACCGGCAATACCTCTGCGGGTGATTGGTTCTTTCAGCACATCGCTTTTCACTATCCGTTTGGAAGAGCCATGAGAAGTTGTGCGATAATCATAAATATAGTCGTTGACTGTGTTTCCGTTCTTCATTTGCACGCGACGCTTCAGAGACATATTGTTAGTGTACATGTTCATAGAGATGAGGCTTTGATTCGTCGTCGGCTCCGTTTTGTGGTCGCCTTTATACTGGAGGAGTTTGAAGCTTTCTCCATCGATGGGATGAATGAAACCAGTAGAAGTTCCCTCGAGATTCCGGATCAGGATGCGTCGTCTCTTGATTGAAACCTCCATACCGTGGAGATTCTGCCAAGCAGCGACTACATTCTTCCTGTTGTGGAACAAGAAGATTGGGAGGAATGATCTCTGAATGGCCTTCGACCACAACCAGATTGATAGAAGACAGAATCGGGTGATCACATTTACGACGTTTCTGTTTCCAGGGAAACTGCAGCGTAACTCTCTCTGGTATTCAGGATCGGCAACGAATGCGATCATGAAGAATTTGCAGAGTTTACCAGCGAAATGGTACACGACACCGGTGTGATGGTGGACGCGATCCCAGAGCGAAAGCTTGGGCGGAGTAGCATGAGCCAGCAGATCGAGAACACGGATTGAAGATCCAGGAGATGCCGCCTCAAGGAGTAGCTGAGACTGCTGTGTGGCCTCTGCCTCGGCAGAAGAGACTGAGCGCTGGTAGCTGGGTCGTGGCATGAAGCTGGATGGTCTCGTCGAGAAGGAGGAGCGATCTTGGTTTGCCCAGTTATTGACACGGCTCAGCATGCGGGAGCCAGAGACGACTGCGTAATTGCATCGATCCACGTAGGTCTCGAAAGATAGACCGTGGGTATGATTGAGCTTGTCGTTCATCAAAACGATTTGATCATCTGTCAGAGGGTCCACGATTCCGACGCAGCGATTGATCAGATACTTGCGAAGCTCGCCAGGCATGTTTTCCGAATCCATGTTAGAATCGAATCCAAGACAGAGATCATGCAAAATCTGCTTCTTGAGATAGTTCTGTACCTCTCCCAAGTTCTTCGTTTGAACTTTGAGGTAACGCTCCAAGATATCTGGACCAGTAACGCTGTTCCAAATACCATTGCTGAGCCACAGGGTTCGTGCAAGCAGGGAATCGTGAGTGTTAAAGCCGAGATATTTCTCCGCAGTCACCTGAACCAAGAGCTCAGCAACATCCCAGTAGAAGCCTTTGAGTGGATCTTCGGTGGTGGAAACGTGCTTGGTCTCGCAGGCAACCAGGAGTCTGATCTGATCATTCTCAACCGAGCTGATGGCTCTCATACTAGGGTCCGAGAAATGATCAACGGACATGAGCTCAACGTGAACGTATCGTTCCCTAAACATCTGAATGCTGAGTCTGAGCAGAGATTCAGCCTCGGGAAACGCACGCTTTGCAAGGTCAGACAGGTCAGTATGGCTACATTGCTCGAGAATTAACTTGACCTGGCTACCAAACTCGGAATCAGGATCGACCAAAAGGCGCTCTTTTTCTGAAAGATCAGAAAGCTGTTCGTACAGACTTTGCATTTCAGGTTGCGACCATGCGTGATCTGCACCAGGATTCGAGTAGGCGTTGTACACACCGTCTGATGATGTTGTCAAAGGCCGCATCCTTTCCTCAGGAGGGCCGATGATTTTGCCCGCCCAAAGAGACAGGATGGCTACCGTCCAGCATGCAACACCCAGAGCAACAATGTTGGAGTAAAGAAAGGTTTCCGGAGTATAGGCATTCAATAAGAACCCGAGTGGCAGACCGATTGCGACACCAATGAGCAGAGGCTTCAGTGCGTGAGGTCCCGAGAAGATCTTCGTGTACTGATACCACAGGAGGCCGGTGTATGACACGACGTACGACAAAAAGATTATAGTACCCTCGCCACTCTCTGTGCTAGCGAAAAGCCACAGAAGTATAGAAGTGACTGCCAATCCCCAGACGTGGAGCAATAAGAAGCGACCAAGTGTTTTCCAATAGACCTTTCTGCGATTATCAGACTTTTGCTTGAGTGCCTGCGCGAGATCCCCATCGGTCGGAATATGCTCCTCTGTAGACTTCGATGCAAGCTCATGAAGTCTATTGGCGTTGAAGTCGAGAAGGACAGCTCCAACCAAATAATAAGCCAGGCCAAAACCGACGGGCATTGTCAAAGAGATGTTGCCGAAGGGAAGGAGGCCAATCAGATCACCGCCGCTGAGAAGTGAAATCCATTTATCGAGCAGTGCGACGATGAAGTACAGCATGGTGCAGCCGATTTCATCACCAGCTTGACGCCAGTGCAGAAAGCCGTTATGAAATCGGATTCCTAACTGCGATTTTTGCATCGAAAACAAGGCAACTTTGGTCTGAACATTCCAGGCTGAACTAAACATGATTGGTTGCGGTACTCCAGTAAATTGACAGTACCAGTTCTAGAATAAATCAGCAAATATTTAGATGTAAGAATATCAGAAGGCTTACCATTAGGAAACTTGTAGCTTCGTACGATTTCACCAATTTGAGCACGAGTGCATCCTTGCTCTTCCTTGATAGCACTGACTTGCTTTTTTCCGCAACCACATCCTTGAGCAAAGCTTCGCGAGCAAATCTGAGAATAGCGGGATCGGACATCTTCTCAATGCCGTCTGATGCCGAGGTTTTATTGTCAATGTACCATGTTCTGAGTGTTTGATCATCAACAAGAGTAATCTTCTGGTACCAAGTGGTCCACTGAGCACCAGTGCGGCGGACTCCGAGGAAGAGCATGCTGACGAAAACGTAGAGGACGGTCAAGTAAATGGCGACATCGTGATTGGGGACGAACATCGTAACGATCGGAGACACAAATAACATCGGAATACAGAAGATGATGGTTCCTCGACCCTGTTCAGACATGAGTAATTAGGCAAGTCATTAACCTCGGGGATACATACTGATTGGAATGAAGATCCGATGAATTGGTAATTGGCCAAAGCCGCAAGAAGGGAGAGGTATGTCGTCAAAACTATCAGATATAGGGAGAAGACTACTGCATTGTAGACAGAAACCGTACATGCAAAAGCGATGAACCCGACGACAGCCACAACAAGAGTGAATGCAAGACCACCGAGCAATCTTGTGACAACGAAGTAGTTCATGGCCGAGAAAGCCATCGAAGCAAGGTAGAAAGTTCCACCGCATGTGATCCAAGTGCCGATCGCACCAGACAATAACAGCGATATCATCAATGCTGTCGTAGCGCTATGCTGCTCGCTGTGTGTCATATACTCATGTCCTTCCTTTCCACCACTGAGGTATAAACCATGGCCAGTTGTAGTGAGCAAAAGAATATCAATCAGAGCAGGAATAGCGAACACACTCAAGAAAGTGAACCTCTTGTATGAGGCCATTTCGGTGGGTTTGTAATTTGGATCCACATCGATCTGCGCCTCCGCGTACGCAGAGGGAAGCGCAGTCATGGTGTCCTTGAACATAGGAGGCTGATTCTGAGATAATGAGTAGTAAGCACGGTACTTTGCGGAAAGAAGTTCTCCAAATTTGCTGGGAGAGCAGTCAAAGTAGGACTCGCAGCGAGATCCAAGTGCAAAAAGCTCAGCAAATGCAGCCGACTGATCTGTTTGATCGTTGAAAAGCGGGTTTCTATCAGTCACTTCAACGTAGACTTCATCGAAAGCTAGTCTCCGCATGGTACAGAACACGGCAAGTGCGTATATATCGCCAACAGCAGCATATTGTGTGTTATTCAGAAGTCTTCCGAGAGCATCAACGATTATCTGGAGTTTCGGGTAACTTCTTGTCCGAAGAGCCTCAACGATGGTCGACTCTACATCGTGGAAGAGTGCCACTGCTACGGGAAGAGTTGGATGGCGGCGCTTAGATTGGCAATGCCATTTGAGGCGTGACTCAAGGAGTTCTTTGACTGACACGTCTCCACTGAGGTATCCAACGGTATTGACAGTCTTTCGTTGATTCCAATTAGGGACATCAACCAATCGCTCCATAGCAGCCGACCGCAGACCACAAAGGAGGAAATCTTCTTCGGCATTTGGTGCAAGAGAAACACGTTGAAGAAGCTGTAGACATTCTTCTGGTGAAAGCAGCTCAACATCTTGTACAAGTCTGGGTGGAATGCTGTGGGAGGATGTGAGCGCCTTATTCCAGCGAGCGAAGGATGTTTCCGCGGCAATACATTCCCTGCGCGTGAGTCCTCGGCTTGACAGGAAGGTATGAAGCAAAGTGCCCATCACATCATTGGTAGTTTTCGAAATGTAAATGTCGGCTGTAGCTTTGGTTGGATGAGCATGATAGACAGCCCAAAACTGCTTCTCGATAGTGCGCTGAAATCCCGAATGAAGTCCGAGAAAGACTCGGATGCCATCAGATCCATCATCAGGAGATGCCAGCAGTGTGTCTGCCATGATCTCAATAGCGCTTCGAACAGAAGGTACTCCAGCCATAGACGGCTCCAAAGGAATAGTGGCTGCCGCAGCGAAATTAGCGAAGGTGACGCCGTATGCCCGGAGATCAGCCGGAGTAACTGCATCGAGCAAATCCAGCTTCCTGAGGTTTCTCTGGGAAAAGATAACCTCTTGGAAATCATCGGTAGAAACGTCCAGCCCGACGGGAAAACACCCAAGTCCATCGTAGGAAGCTCCAGCTGCAGATGTACAAAGAGGATCTCCACTGATCCCGTCTCTCAAGACGAACCATTCCATATTTTCTTGAAAGTCGGGCCTGACAACGGAAGACTGGTCAGTTTGCTCGTCATGAAGGCAAGAGCAGTCATCCTTTGCGGCTTCCAGGCTCGGCAGCATCGCGCCCAGGTGCCCAATGATAGAGTGGCGATGATTAGAGTGTTCAATCTAAATTCAACAATCAGTAACTGATAATCGAAAGCGCGTTACCAAAAAAAAAAAAAAAAAA
>JACBAH010007409.1:0-29503 GCA_014282315.1 Neospermospora avenae | reverse complement strand
GGTATGACTCGTGGGCTCTCTTTTTTGACTTTTGACTTTTAGATTCCTCCCCATCTCGGCGAAGATGAGAGGCGAGTCGAGGGCGGGAAAAGCTTGGGTGTGTTGTGCCAGTTACATGTCGTGAGTGAGACGTTACATGGTGGATGTGTAGGTACACACGTACGAAAGGTACAACCCGTTCGCTTAGTTGTTCGCTCGAATTACGTCGTTTCGCTCGATAGCTACGATATCCAGGGCTGTTGAGCACCGATCACGGAGTTCGAAGATGTCGAGGGCGGAATTTCCGTCGCCAGTCACGTGGGTCGTGACTTCCATGTTCCCAACTTCAGTCGAAGGTATGAGCCTTGTATACGTCTGAAGCATTTTGTATCTTCGTCTTCGATTGAAAATAGAGAAAGGAGGGGGTGAACCATTGCCTTTATACCTCAAGTTCCAAGTGGCTCGAGCGATAGCGAAAGTATGAAGAAAAGGGCTCGACCGCTTCAAAGATGGGATGGTACGGGTATGACATCGCCCTTTTCCTCACGTCAGCCTCAAGAGGCCAAAATATACAATGCTCCAATAGCACATTCCATTTCTACTGCTGCACGGTTTGGCGCCGGCAAGTGTTCCCGTTGGTTCTTAACTCGTGTTAGGTCTTTCTTGCTTCGGCGTCAGACTTATGTGTTTGTTATTTTTCGTGATCTGCGCCGCTTCGCTGTTTGTATATGTTTCTTTGCTGCAAAATTGCGATTCAAGACTAGGGTGAGAGGGGTTGAGATGAGAAGACAAATTCGCACGTATGCTATATGTGCAAATCCTAACTCATTCTCTCCATCCCCCCATTTTTCGAAACAAAGTTCTCAAGTGAGCTAGTAGTAACTCACCAGCTTCCCCAGAATCCCATCTTTGGGTATTCTAGATCCCACCCAAGTGGACCGGGACGCTCGTCATCTACCGTGCGATCCTAGATCTGCGACTAAGATGTAAGACTTTCTGTTTCATGGCTGCTCTAGCGTGCTAGATAGGGAGCGTCAAAGATGGGGTATTGGACTTTGATAGGTATTTCTGGTGTTTACAAGAAGAAGAAGAAGAAAACGAAGGCGAGAATATACACGATAACTGTCAAACAACCCGAGGATCTGGTTCAGTCGGCCTATGGTGCTAGAGTGCATTCGTTATGATTGCAAAGGTGGGGTGTCGGATTTGTGATTTCATAATGTACCTGTCGCAATTAATAAATGGGCCTGAACTATTCAACTGCTAAGATTGGGTGGGTAGTCAACGGAAGATTCAGACTAGACTGTTTAATGAGCATACATTGGGTTTGATAGCTCTAGTCATCGTTCCCTTTCACATCTGTCGAGTGATTTGCAGTGGTACATATCTACCCATTATGACTCTCGACCGCTTCGCAGAGTCGCAGACACGCGATTCAAGTTTAGCCTTTTCCAATTTTTGGGGCAGCGCGTTAGAGGTCAAATGACATTGGAGTTCATCACTCCCAGTCATTGAACCAGTAGTGAAGATATGCAATCCTCCGTAGACGAGGTTGTTAAAGAACACATTACGTTAAATCCAAACCGTAGGAAATATCAAACGTCATGAGCACCGCCGACAGTTTTGACTAGCAATCGCTAAATTTGGTGATTTATTTTCAGTCTGCTCTGTTTACTCTTGATCAGAGATTTGTTAACAGCTCCGAAGCTACTCAAAGTATCTTAAGCTCTTAACGCGCGATAGAGGCAGCATGTTCAATACTGAATATCATCTTTCGTTGTCTTCTGGAGAGAGCTTTCTGGGTCAGGTACCGCTCCAATCAATCTTTTCGTCTGCTGTACCGTGAGCCATAGTATTGCCTAGGGACTAAACGAGCAGCTTTCAGCTATTACACTTTCAATTTGATGTTTTATGATTTAAATAATAGCTGATTGGGAAAATAGGTTCTGAACTTGTAACTTCACAACGAATACACATTCTGCCTGCCGAGGCAAGTATGGGAGACTTGCTGAGAGTGAAATTGGGACTAGGGAACGGGAATCTCAAGTATTCATTTGTAACTGGATACAAGTATCACTGATCAAAACAGACTATGTCAGTGAACCTATTACATAACTATTACATAGCACGTTCTAATATGAATAGGAATTTTTCTGGGCATTTGGGAGTTCCGGCATACTGCGCTACTGAGCGCAAATAAGAGATGGCAGATTGATTAGCACGTCATATTGGGTTATCGTCATAGTATTATATGCCTTTCACTCATCCACCCTTATATGTCATCGAGGGCATCACCGAGTCCGAGAATCAGATCTCGGAGTCGGGATTGAAAGACTGATTTGGCAAGACTCAAATCTTATGTGCAAAGCGAGACAGAACACTACTACACCCAAATGTGAATAACCTACAGGATGTGGATGCATAGTCATACGCCGGGTAGGTTATGGATATCAGCTTGTTTTAGCCCATACACTTACTTGTGTGCTTCTTTCCTCAAAGTGAGTTTTGCCCGAGATTGCTTCGATGTAGTCTCGTTTAGCACGATCCGTGTGAATTTTCACTAACTAAGCTTATCTAGATATCTTTCACTATTCTACTATGAAAAACTTGAGGCTCCGGATTATGTCGCATTGTTGCGAATGTGAATAGTGTATTGACTGATAGAAGAGGCGCGTTTTGCGACAAGTCTACAGGACATAAGTTTTCAAAAGCCGTATCAAATAGGAGACGCGATACACGAAAGAGATCTTCCAGTATCGAGTATCGACTCCGAAAACATCTTGGAAACTAAGGCCACATTCAAAAACAAACCTCTTGGATCTAAACTTCGCGAGGATATCAAAGTATCGACAGCATAAAGGATATCGAAAAATCCAGATCGGAAGAGATCGTGTGACTCTAGCCAAACCCACTACGAAATCCTTCAAATACAGACTTCGAGTATTGACTTCCACGCACGAAAGGTACGATAAGCGATTCGAAGAATCGACTTTGAGTTTTTCCGATATACGCAAATCTTCCTGGTCGAGGCAGCTGAGCTGAAAATGAGTGTCACCACAATGATCTGCTGTAAATGCAAGGATCAGACCGTCATCGTTTTTGGTACTCCGCCAGGCACTGTCCATTGCTCGACTTGTGACCATGGGGAGTGCAATGATTGCGAGTTCAAGGCGTAGAGGCAGATGATAAGTAAGTTGAGAGAAAACCTTTGGGTTCCTTCGACTAACAGCATGTGAACAGCTTAATCCGAGGCTGTTAGTGATGATGGGAGTGTGGGAAGGAAGCAAGAGGTTGACGTCCTTGAACGTCATTGGTTGTGAGAGGGGATGAAGTACGAAGTTCCTTTTGCATATCGAGTATATCGAGTGCGTATGAGCTATGTGGTATAGCTTGCGAAATCTCGACGTGGCTTTGTCTTGCAAGTCATGAGGCAAAGGTAATGACGCGCTTGATAGCCCTTCATATAGAACGGGAATTGATTCAATGATTCCATTGGCCATATTCGTACTCATGGAAATTAACAAAGTTCCGTTCTTCATCTTGGCATCCTATCCATGGAAGACCGCGAATGTGTAGAAATCTTGCTTCGAAGTACAGCCCAACGTCACAGACTTGTGTATTGTCTCCGCTTAGACAACTCTCGGTGTCTTGATTTCTCCACCAGGCACAAAACATGTCAATATAGCAGCATTGCCACGAGCATTGAATTTCTTCAATTACAGTACATCAGATGTGCTCTGTTCGGGTAGATTATTAGAACTGATATTCCAGATAGTCGCCTATGATAGCTTCCGAGCTTTGTAAATGAGCAACAGAGCATCGTTCTGGGACAGTAACTTACCAGTTTTGAGTTATCTCTCCGCTGGAAAGAGTTTTCGGGTCAAGTATCGACTCGAGAGTATCATCGTCCAGCTTCTCATCCCCAGAGGCCAAGCTGATTTACGGCTGCCGATGCAACATGCAACGAAACTTGAGGTGGTGATGAGGAGGGGGAAGGAGGGCTGGAAAAGGTTGGTCTCGTGTGCAGACGAATTTATTGGAATCATGTCGATTTTCAATAGTCTCATGCAAGTGTCTTCTTATGGCAGTGTCTACCTAAAGCGGTTGACGACACGAATGGCCTTTAATTTCAAGATCGGAACGGTCATGCTAGGGAACTCGTTCAAAGAGGGTGAAGCGAAAATGCAAACAGAGCAAGAATATGCGAGGAAGCGAGAAGTGTGGTTTGCTTACGCGAACGGAACGGAGCAAATGTCAAAATTCCGTCTGTGCTACCAGACTTGCGCCCCAAAGGATCTGCCATACTATAGCAGGCCATCCATTCTCGACCCTTCACTTAGCCTACTTCTCCAGATTCTCCACATCGCATAGTTGACCTATTGGAGAGTTCAGAGGCATGGATTCTAGAGATTCTCACTGATCAAAACGCCCTACCGAACTACGTATACCCTTGGTTCGCACGATTGACAGCGGATGCCAGCTTCTCGAGAATTTCGCGGTTGGTTAGGAATGCTCCATATTCATTTTTGGTGAGTTCCATCACTGTACTGTTCTCGTAGCAGTAGATGGCATCAAAGAGCCGCAGCACTTATCTTCTACAGCCTCGTATACTGTTTCATTCAATACTAGCGATCAAATGTATGCAAGAAGCGCATGCAGCCTGGTCGACAGCTGTGGACCTTGGAATCGACATCGCATGAGTCGCCCCCAAGACTTGTAAATGTAAGCCTGCCATCGAACGCCAGGCCAGGGACGGGACGGGAAGCTGTTGATCACTTTCGGGCTTCGCTGGGACTGGGAGGTTCTGTTCGTTACCACACAATGAATGGCATATTCACATTAGGCAAAAGTGGTGCATGTGCAGCCAAAGCTCAAATTTTGCATGGCAGGCTATAAGATATTTCCACTTCCAGGATTGAGTCCACGGACCCGGAATCAATATAGGACCCATCTACTCCGTGACAAGTGAGGGAAAGCTTTCATCGAACGGCGAGTCGGTGACCTGAGATGTTCAGACGAAGAGGCTTAGAGGATTGCGTAAGATCTGACAAATAAGCCTTCCTACGCTCCTTCCCATTTAGTGTCTACCGCCGCTTTGTATTGCGAAGGACACTGGTGTAGTAGTGCCCATCGACGCTTGAATTCCTTCATTAAGGACGACCACGGTGTATGAGGTTGAGGTTGTTTTCAACCTTGAGCTGCGCATTGGGCTCGAGGCGGACAAAGCGCAACGCTCAAAATAGGAAGACGGCCAAGCTTACAGACCTAAATATTTTCCCCAACCTCATGTCTTCATTGTTGACGTACATCCACGCGTTTCACGTGGGAAATTTAATATATTTCGCTGGATATCAGCAATTTATCAGCACGGGAACTGCAGCAGAGCCACATATGGGTTCAGGGGCGAGATATGAAAGCTGCCCTCACCAGCTTATCCGAACTTCGAAGCTGGGGGACGTAAAGGAAGGGACATGGACAACGCAAGCCACGATTTGCATCACAATGATCGAACATATAAGTGATCCATGTTGATATTAATCTGTCGAAGTATCCTGGTTGGACGCTGGGAGATTGCTTTTTTTCGGATGGCTGACATTGCTACAGAGTTACACACTTAGCAAGCAATTGACAGCCCAGCTTATGTTTTTCTGCCGCTTTGTGGCTGTGGATTTAATGTACAGCAATTGCTATTTCAAAACTACTTGATCCCGGAACGCATTTTGGTTCACGGCAAGATCCTGACCAAGACGTCTTTAGTTTCAAAGTAGGTGCACTGTGGCTGGCTCTGAGAAGTCATTCAATAGCGGCCTGAAGATATCCTACCGTCTGTGTTCTTATGCACTGTAGGACTTGGATGTTCGACGATGGTGTGTGCCACATGTGGTCGTCAAGCTGTTGGCTTCCTCTTTGATCTGGACAACTGCGCCTCTAGGATGCCAGGTTTGTGCACAAACTCACGGACTGGTCGCCCCATTCAGTAGAGACGCCGAAAGCCATCCAGCATAATCGTCGAAAGATTCTGCGCACTTTTCTTTCGTTCACTAGGACCCGGTACCATCCCTCCAAAATGAGTAGACCTTAAGGACGATGATGGAGTCTCCAGTTCGAGTCATTGTGTTGTGTTCAAGCGCAGGTGTCAGTTCTTCACATCTCGTTGATAATCTACTTAGAAGTCTACCAAACAAGAATTGGGCAAGCTCTCAGGAACTCTAACACGTCTAACCACTCGCTGTGGGGTGTTGCCAAGTCCCTTCCCGCTTCACGTGGCGGCCAAGTGGTTGTTTACTTACCGCTTAGTGATATGCATGTTTATCCAGCAGGGGATGGTTCGGTTCCAGTCTTCAACGAAATCTCTTTGATTGCATTCCCGCACGGGCATCGATTCGTACTTTTGGTCAACTCGATTCCTCTGTGGCGTCAAGTAAGAGCAGAACTTCTGCCCGCATTTGTGAACACAGTGTCCCCCATGAGTGTAGCTTCCCACGGGAGCAAGCATAAACGTGGTCCTGAAATGCACTGCAATGCAGATTGGATTCTGGTATTTGGGCTGGACACGGCTGGGCTTCTGTCTTGCGGCCCTACAGTCATCTCGTTGTTCCATTTCGGAGCATGATCTTCACCTCGTTTATCTCACTATACGAGAACCGGCACGAGATAGCTAAAATTGTGCTCGCGAGGGTGCATGTGCCGTGTTGATATCTTCGCCACTTGTTAAAAAGTGGAAGATAACCCCTCAATCTCGCTCAGCCAACATCACAAAATTGATGTATACTTCTCCCACATTAATTTGAGTAAACAGAATCATTAGCCATGAGATACGCTGCCCTCGTTACCCTACTCTTGGGTTCTCTGGTGGCAGGTCAAGGTAATTATTCAGCCTCTATGCTCACAAACCTAAGTCTGACTGCATCTCTAGCAAGTTACCCGGAGCTGCCTCCTCAGTACCTGCTCACAACCACCCCTGTCACGGTTAGTACTGATGGACTCTTTTTTTCTACACTCATAAATTCTCCTTCGTCCAGATTTTGTCATCTCATGATTCTTTCGGGTAGTTGCGAAATCCAAGTTTCATCCTTGGTTTCGTTCTGGAGGAGGACAGTGAGACAATCGTCGACATCCTTTCTTGGTTCAGCCAGACTCTGGCAACAGCTCTAATATAGTCACAACTATAGCCCCTTCCTCAAGGATTCCCTTGGGGTCCGAAGACCGCGAATAATACCAATGTTTGTAAGTCTCCTCTTACAGTAACGCTCTCTAACGTATCTTACTAACAACGGCCTAGACAGTGAGTTCTTTAACCAATATCATGGCTGATTCAAAGAACTAATCATGATACTTGCTCAGCTGGTAAGTACAAAGTTCTGACGTCTACTTGATCAATACTTACTGGGTTGATCCAGATCCTCCCCACACTGGGTATGTCCAAAGTTTTTCAAAGCTCTTTGTTTCCAACTCTAATGCTCTTCAGAGTCATCCGGGCGTACGATTTCACAATCACGCGAGGATGGGCTGCTCCGGATGGATACTACAAAGATGTCATGATGGTCAATAACCAGTTTCCTGGGCCTCTTATCGAAGCAAACTGGTGAGCTTTCCTACTGCCAGATCAAGACTTCCCAACTGATACTCCTTGTCAGGGGCGACACAATCCAGGTGACTGTCCATAATGCAATCACTGCTCCCGAGGAAGGGACTGCTCTTCATTGGCATGGTATACTGCAGAAAGATATGCAGTAAGTGTTACATCAATTGCTAGATTTTTAGCTGACACCAAGATCTAGATGGATGGATGGAGTCCCAGGCGTTCAACAGTGTCCAATTGTCCCGGGTGGCAGCTTCACCTATTCATTCCTTGCAGACTTGTATGGTACTACGTGGTATCACTCTCATTATTCAGGTCAATATGCGGGTGGAGTTGTGGGCCCTATGGTCATTCACGGGCCCAGCACTGTTGCGTATGATACTGGTCAATAATCCAGGAAAGACAATCTAGTAGTAGTACTAACTTTACCCAGATGTTGGACCGATCATTTTGACAGATCACTATCACCGTGAATACTTCGATATTGTCAAGGACACTATGTCAACTGATATCAACAAAGTAGTAAGTTTCTCGCCGTTTGGAGTGACGGGTCCTCGTGTTAACTGTCACTTTAGATTCAGCTGTCAGATAACAACCTCATTAACGGCAGAAACAGCTTCAATTGCTCAACAGTCGCTGCTGGTGACACACGCCAATGTTTCAGCAATGCGGCAACCTCCAAATTCAGGTTCTATAGTGGGAAAGTTCATAGACTTCGCCTTATCAATGCAGGCGCAGAAGCGACTCTGCTGTTCTCGATAGATGGACATACAATGAAAGTCATTGCCAACGACTTCGTTCCAATCATTCCTTACGATACGAAAGGTTTGTTGCAAGTCTATACTCCAAGTGATTCAATTACTGATTCGAGATAGTTGTAACTTTGGGCGTTGGCCAAAGAACAGACGTGCTTGTTCAGGCGCAAGCTGGGACCCCCGGTCCATTTGTGATGCGGTCTACTATATCCGCATGTTCTTTATTTGTTCAGCCAGCTGCTAAAGCCATGGTATACTATCGGACACAGGACGCCTCTGCTGCAATGCCTAATACTAGTCCTTGGCCGGAATTCACAACCGCAGTGGCTAATGCTGCATGTGGTAATGTAAGTTCAAATAAACAGTTCTAAATATAGAATCCACTTGCTAATACTTCACCAGGATCCGTTGATTAATACCAAGCCCTGGTTTCCAATCACCCCAGCCGTAACACCATCTACAACCCAGGAGTTCAATATTGGTTTCGGTCAAAATGCAAGCGGGCATTGGGTTTGGACAGTTCAGGGTTCCTCATTCCGAGTCAACTACAATCAGCCCGTCCTTTTGTTGTCAAAGACAGGCAACAATTCTTTCCCAACCAATTGGAATGCTTACAACTTTGGCTCTAATTCCACTGTTCGTCTTCACGTCAAGAATCCTGGATTTGCAGCGCATCCCATGCATCTTCATGGCCATAACTTCTGGGTCTTGGCAGAGGGAACCGGAACATGGGACGGAACCATCGTCAATGCAGTCAACCCTCAACGTCGTGACGTACAGATTGTACGTGCTGGCGGATACCTCGTCATGCAAATCAATCAGGACAATCCAGGGACATGGCCACTTCATTGCCACATCGCTTGGCACGTTTCTGGCGGATTATATGTCACGGTTATAGAGCGTCCTGCAGATATTGCAAACCTTCCAATTCCCGCCATCATGGCTCAGTCCTGCAGAGATTGGGCGGCATACACGAATACCACCGTTGTAGATCAGATCGACTCTGGTTTGTGATGCGGCTGTGCAGAAAATGGGATCTCGCTTCGGGAAGCTAGTGAATTCTTGAGGTAGTTTTGTTCCATTTTCTTGAACTTGCAATACAAAAGCCTGTCGCCTGCTAAGAGGAAGACTTGATGCTCTTTATCTGAGCTCCAAGAATTTAAACAATACTTTCTGTTTAAGCGACGAATTACTGAGCTATGCCACTTTGATGCTCACGTGATGCGCAACTTTAAAATCGTCGTGGTTGATAGGGTAGGAACTTCCGCTCGCAAATGCCGTACGGGTGTCATAAGACCAGTAACTTGTAATCATGGCCGCAAGTCCGATCAGTAATTCACGAAGCAGTAGCGACCTTGCCATGGCACATGAAGAGCTGTCAGTCAAGTTGCGGCGGGTCTGTGGCGCAGCCAGCACTGCCAAATCCTGTGACTCAAATCTAACACGACGTTCAGTTATCTGGACCTCCGCGCAACTAAGACGATATTTTTCCGATCACTGAGTTTTCCGCTCTCGGGAATCTGGCCTCGATTATCCCATCGATCAGCCTTCCCTTCCCTTCCCAAACTCAAATCTTTGCTTCGTCCTCCATTAACCGAAGAAGAAAAGCGGCTTAAATGATGTCGGCACTTGAGACACTGGCACCAGAACTTTTAGATCTCATCGTGGACTACTATGGAGATCAATGCGTAGCTCTTGGACTCTTGATGCGATGCAGCAAGCTTCTCTATGGTCGACTACAGCCTATTCTTTATGAATCGTCAGCCACTGTCGATCGAGCGATGCGACGAGCTTGCAAAACTGGAAATGTGCAAACGATTCGAGTAGCAATATCATATGGTGCCGATAAGAGCACGCTTGGATCGGTTTTCCCATGCTCCACCCTCATATTGGCAGCCGAGCGAGGCCATGTAGAGGCATTCGAATTTCTGGTCTAGCTCGGAGCCAAGCTTGATTCGAATCTCACCATCAGTTCTCGACTTGCTAAGTCTTTGTGTCTGTCGAAGAACGCGGCGGTGCTTAAGTTGTTCCTCCAACTTGGACTTTTATCTTTTCCAGGAGAGCAAATTTCGCTTTGTTCGGTAATCCGAGATGGTGGATCTCCAGATCTTAATCGAGTACTTCTCGACTATGGAATGGATGTCAATTGCCATGAAAGAAGTGACGGATATCATATCATTGCAACACCATTATCAATTGCAATTATGACCAACCAGATACCCATAGTCGATATACTGATTGAAAGAGGCGCCAACATTCATGGCGTAGAGAAGTGTAACCCTTTCAAAAAGCAGGTTCACTATCCGTTCATGACGCCGCTTCACCTGCCAAGTTTTGCAGCGGTGGTTACAATGGCAAAGCACGGATGTACCGAAATGATTCAAAGATGTTTAGAGCAAGGTGTTGACATCAACTATCATTCGCACACCTACAACCAGTTCTTTTGGCCTACATACACGTCACCCTTGTTATTGTATCTCGAATTTATTGAGGGTTGGGATCCTTTGGCATCATTTCGACCTGTGGATGGGCTGACTTACTTCTTGGAGCATGGTGCCTCGCTGGATCCCCCTTCCACACTCGAGCAGCGGCCTTCTCTTCATCGCTGGATATCTAACAAGTCATCAATTGAGGTACTTCTAGACAAGTGGGGGCTCGAAATGTTAGCCGACGAGGAATTCTTTGCCACAATTGAGTTTCTTGTTCACCACGGAGCTGGTAAAGAAAGGCTCAAAGAGATATTGACCAATTACCGAAAGTCCAAGGGCAGTCTTTCGATACACTGGTCTAAGTTCGCGGCTCTGTTGGCTGAGAGGCACCTCAGCAACAAGGATCCAGCGGTCGATAATAAGTTGCTGCAAGAAAGGATCATAGGTGGTACTCCTTGTCGTACGTTTCAAGAAATGGACCATCTTGCAGTCCTTTCTCTGCTCCAAGCTGGGGCAGACATCAATGCATGCATCGACTCGAACGGGGAAACGATCTTACATCAAATTTGCAGATCCAGCCATATGATTATGTTCTTACATATCTGTAGCCATACAAGTTCCATTGACGACTGCAGATTTGCGTGCGAGAGATATTCCGAGTTCTCCTTTCTCCACGATGTTGGAGCGGACCCCAGCATAGTCGCCGCTGGCAAAACGCCTATCGAAATTTTGCTTGAACCATCACATCAATCGGTCCTATCAGCAACTGGCCAAGAGTTCTTAGTGAAGTTGGGCGACATATTATTGGGTGAAGTGGACAAATACAGCTTATCGGATCTGAAGTCCCTCAAATCGTCACAAGGGGAGACGACGCGAAGCTGAGCCTTTGTGGAGCCGATCAGGCGCATTTAGGATCACTCAACAGTAGATCTCGATGGTTATGAATGCACCAGCATATAGGCTAAGGTAATGGGAGGTCAGTAATTGCTATTGTAAGAACTTTTCAAGAGATGGACAAGAAATATCTCAAGATTATCTGGAGGGATTCAAAAGGGGGAATTCTGGGCTCCCCTATCTCCTACTAGCAGGCAAATTCTCACATGGAAAAAATTGGAGTCAATTTTCGCAATCATTCGTCGCCAGTCTCGCCGCTTGACCCTCATGTAATAGCCACCTTGCCAATGAACACCCTGCAAGCACAAGTCCCAAACAGAGCTTAGGAACTCAACAATCTTTGCTTATTATCGTTGATGTTGATTCTATGGTTGTATTGATGGTGCTCGTGCTAAATCATCGAAGATGACTCAGCACTCGAATACGAGGTTTAGCTCCCTTGCTTGACTCATTTCGAGTAGGCCAACGAACTCAAATACGATCGTATAGGTCGGCTATCAAAGCTATCAGGTCCTCAACTTCAGAGTTCAAATCCGACAACGGAGTCTGCAACATTTTAGTGACATATCAGAGGCTACAGAATGTCATCAACCAAAGATCCAACAAAGAGTATTCACTCATTCACAACACCGATCTACATTGTCCATTGAAAGTTCTCAGTAAAGCAATCGCAGAACATTCCAAACAGTTAAATTTCGATTTCAGGACTCCCTCCAACTATGAGATAAACATCGTAGATCTTCCAGCATATACTTTGCCGCCCGCGGACTCACTTCAAACCCCCCAGGATCTAGAGACTGGCTCTACCGCAAAATTCAAGTTCGAAGCAGACTGGCAAATCGAGATAGTAAAGCACTCCGGCTTCATGCTGCTCTTCCCTTACCATAATTAGTCACCCTGCACAGCTCTCAAAGATGCTTTCAATGCCCTTCCACCATATCTGATTCACAAACCGACTCTCCTTCTCGGCTTCGGCAAAGAAGAACCGTATTGTCCACACCAGTATGAGAGAACATGGAAGAGGAAGTCTTTTGACATGATGAAGGTATTCTCGTTGAATAAAGGTGTCAAGCTGGTGGATGTGGAAAAGAACGGTCCTGATGGCTCGCCGATAAAAAGATGGCCGGAATTCGAAGTCTATGCTGACTACTGGGAATACTGGATCAAGGGAAACAGCCAAGCTTTCATTGGTGGGCAGCAAGTTGAGGCTTGGGAAAGTACGGGAGACAATATATGTCAGCAGGGTATCGCGATGATGATTGCTGCGATCGAGAAGAATAGGGGTCCGGAGTTCAGGTAAATACGACGAAGAAATATCAAAGAGTGCGGAGCAGCTGCAATGTTTGAAGCAAGACCGTCTGCTGAGCATGGGATGCTAGCTGAAAAATATTTAGATTACATAAGTTCTTTCAAGCGTTTTGGTTCATCGCAGATCTCTTCAACACTTTGTTCATCACTTCATTTTCTCATATCCTCTTCCGCACCCTTCCCTTTGCGGCTTCAATGCCAGTGATCACCATGGTCGATGGCTTCTCTTTTCGAAATAGTAGCATTTGGTGCAAAGCAGGTCTTGTATCCTCTCGAAGGGCTATACTGCCTGACGCAGCCATTTGGGCAAGGGTAAGTCTAGCATATGTCAGCTTGTTTCAAAGGATCTACTGAGGGTTAGAGAGCGATACCTCATTGTACTGCCATGAAAACAACGGATCGGTTTCATTGGTCAGGATTTGTCCCAGCATGCTAGTCTGATATCCAGGAAGCTGTCTGGTTTGCTGGAAGATGTCGTAGGAAGACAAAGTTATGACACCCCATCCGACGTTATAATTATGCTGTATGGTAGTTCCGTACACATATTCTGGATAGGTTAGATTAGACACCTGATCACTGATGATCAAGACTAAATATAAATAGCAAACTCACCCTTGAATCCAGCCCATCGAATTGCACTGGCACACATGGGACACGATTCGGCATTTGTGTAGATGGAAAGTTGTCCCCAGGCAGCAAATATTTGTGTTGCCGTCATATTCCGTGCTTGAAATATTGCTGTGCAAGCATTGATCGCTGATATCTCGCCGTGAATACTGTATGCCTATTAGCCATCGCTCTCTGATACAATACGGAATTCACTTGCGTTGGGTTCCCGGTTCTGAAATTGGCTCCCTTGCAAACAACCGCATCTGCGGTGTGATTGACGATAATGGTCCCGTATGCAGCGAACGGACATGGTCCACTCTGCTCGTAGAGAGCTTCATTCGCCTGATGAACCTGTGAGTGATGAATGGCCAAGTATATTTAAAAGGCTTACAAGGCGCATGTACTTTACTCGTGTCGAGTAAGGTATCGAATTTACGGTCAAGCCTGTCATATCTTGATCATCATTGGGAACTGTAAACCCTGCTACAGCTATAGAGGCAAGCAGGCCAAAGATTGGGATTGCTTTGAGATTCAACATCACGAAAACATCCGAAGAATAATGTAATAATAGGTGAAATCAATTTAGTGACATCGACTCCGTGATTCACTCATCCAAGGAGTGATGATGTACCTTTATACGAAAGCCTGAATATCATCCACGCTAGACGGCCAAGTTCGTGCATTTCTATTATCTCTCAAGACCTATTTTATGGCCCATATTAACCCGCTATCTACCGCTGATACAGATTCGTTGATGTGAAATCATATGGTTTTCTTATCTTGTTCTTCATACTCCATTAGTGGGGTATCGACGGTCTTCCCTCTCAGATTAGTCAGTACCTCCGAGTGCTTAACTAGGTCGACCTGGCAAGCGTCTTTAGGAGGAGTCTAGCAGCAAAGCATTTACTCAGCTTCCGTCAAAGTGCACTTCTCAATTGTTGCTCAATACCCCATTCTTCGACATCGAAATCTTTTAGTATAGTTGAACTTGACTCGCTAGGGTCGCTTGCGATAGGCAATCCCGGGACTTCATTTCCAGCTCCACTTTCATTGCATTGACTTGACGATTCTACTAAGATACTTTTGGATGCGAGACCTCAGCTGAAAGTTGAATGTTTCAAGAAGAACTTTGAAGCAGTTTTCATGTTCAAAGCTTTCGTTGGGTCTCTGTAAATCGACAGGACTATCCAGACTCGGACGGGCCAATCACGCAAGATGCAAAGCGAGCCCTGAAATAGGCCAGGGCAAAGATTCACTCGCAACTGATAGCTTCGCATCTACATCATTGATGTCTTTCAAAGCTATAAGTGTATTGGGCTGCGTAAAATAGGGTAACCATGGAAACGGCTTTCGCAATCGATCGATAATCGCTTCGCAATCATCCGCACTTCACATCTAGCTTGCCAGAAAAGCTATTTCGGAAATTCAGCTCAAGCTTTCTGAATACAATTTCTTGTTACTCACCCAATTGCAGCTCCGAGCTGTGTATTGCGTGTGAAAGACGGAAATACATGGTAGCGGAACTGGTGCGGCCATTGCCTATATATAGAACATCGAGTCATCGACTACGTTTGTTGGTAGGGGCCGAGTCTTGATGAGTTTTAGCGTAGTGTATGTGCAACCCTCATAGCTATCAAGTGGCTTGAGTATAAGACGCGCCAAGGGCGTGTGGGTGGCGGTATCGTTCAGGCTGAACTTGCTGTGGCAGAACTAGCTATGGAAAATATCTAAAATATGGGACAAATTGATCGTAGTTCTTTGGGAAAGGAAAAATACCCAGGCACAAGGCAGCTTGGCGAATATATACGTAGAATTGATCGAAGCTTGGGGTAGTTGTGGGAAGAAGCTCCAAGCAAATAGCACAGCTCATCTTAACTTCTTGCCGCAAAACCAACTGTATATTTTGAAGCCAAGTTCAACGCGAAATTCGGGCCACCTTCGTGGACTTCATGCTATTCCTTCAAATTAATTCATGGCACGTTACATCTCTCTGGATCGCCGGGTCCTTGCACGAGAAGGAATGCATGGGGAAAGGCGTCCAATCATCTTGGATATGTTCCAAGATCTTTGTTATACCGCTGAAGACTAATGGCGAACAACTTGCAACATTCAGCTAATCCCGTTTTTGCGCGCGGAGTTAGAGCTAGCTGCATCATATGTGACTGCCGAATACTCTCCTCGCTGACATGCATACGTTCCGGCGTCCTTGTCGGCAGACTTCTCAACTGGTACCCGAGTGTATAGGCCGGTGGCGGGAACATTCAAATCATTGAGAAAGAAGTGTGAACAACCTCTCTGGGGACGACGAAAATCGGAGATGAACCTCAACAAGAGCTAGTTTTCTATTGCGTCCATCCTGAACTCTCATGTCAAGGATCGCGATGCTTCCATACTAGTTAATCAAAGCGTAGTAGATACGATTATTTTCTGGTAAATGTCCGTCGTCTTTGATATTTCCTTCCCGATGAACAACAAGCCGAGTAACGAGGACTTCGGATAACCCAGTGCTTGGGTCCGCGGCATCTCAATCACATCTTGGCCACTTGGGGGGCCAGTAAGGTCCCGTTTCGGTAGATCTTTGACGCAGTGAGCGTTTAATTCCAAAGAGAGCTTATTCATCATCATACTTAAAGTAATTGATTGGCTGTTTAGCGCCCCTGCCCAGCAGTCCCAGAATCTATTGGACCAGTATGAAGGTCTTGCATGAGGTGAAGGAGCTAGGCGGCTGCAGCTATACAATGCCGAAATAGGACAAGAGAATTTAGCCACAAGGGCGGATTTTTCATCTTTCAAAGCAGGCATACAGCCATAACCGAGCAGCAGCATTAGGTAGCAGGAGCTTTTGAACGTCAACACAGCCTGTACCACCAAAAAGTCTTGTTCTTCAACATCCAGTTTTGATCTAGTCTTGTTCCTACCGATTCATGATTGGCTCTTGTGAACTACACGGTGAGTGCTCTGCCGAAGTCCTCGGGTGAAGGAGCAGTTCCGAACGTAGTTGAAGATTGGGCTATGAAAAAATACTTCATAAGTACTTCATCGCCCTCACTCTGAAAGTGAGAATGATACGAGGAAAGCCCAGGCATTTCTCTCGCTTCGTCCAACATGACTTACAAGTGCAATAGCGAGTTGTTTCCATCTTTTGACTACGGCGATGAAGCCTGGCAAACAGAAACTTCGTCATCAAGCTCGGAGATATACACCTCCGCAGTATGTGGAACCATAGGAGCATCGGAGTGTCATTGGCCGCTGACTCTAAACTCAAATAGGATCAGTCCAAATCAACGGCCAGATGGGCGACATCCTGCCAGAATATGATTCCATTTGATTGTGAGGCAATACATTTCGATAAAGCTTACCCAGATGTCGAGACGTTCTATCAAGAGGACCAAAAGATGGTGGGCTCTCACCTCCGGAAAGATGATACAAAGAATCATACTGACCTTCGTCAGGTTCTTCTATCAGCATGCGAATCATTGGCACAAATTGCATGGGATCCAAATTTCCCTTCGCCCAAAGTGGTGCCTGATAATCCGGGAATAGATATCCCGAAGCTTCAGTTACTGTCTTGCAAGAAACCACCGGCTGATTCGCCAGCTGACCCAAGGTCGAAATCGCTTTGTCCACGCAAATACTTGAATGATTCGGCCTTGAACGTACGGCCCTTACTTGAGGAGGCCTGAAAAAAAGCTGATGGGAATACAGAGACGGCGAACCCAGAATCGCGAGTCACAAAGGTCCTTCCGAGAGCGACAAAAACTTCATGTAGAATGGTTGGAAGAACAGGTACGGGGTCTGAAGATAAAGCATAACGAGCTTGAAAAGGGTTATGTTCAGCTAGACGGCAAGTATCGAGCGCTGCTCGGGCCCGATGTGAAAGAGGTACCAGTCTAGAGAGCCTTGGCGGTATAGGTTCATGACTTTCAGACGAATGGAAAGATGTTTACAAGGAGTACGAGCCTCGAGGATTGGTCTAGCAGGCAGGTGTATTTATATCATACCCAAGCTGGTGGAAAAAGTGCCTGAAAGAAGAGACCAGGTAGCCATCATCCTAATTCCGCTAGTAGACAATACAATTAATGCCAAAACACATGTTGAGAAATTCAGGTTTTGGCGGGTTATAACATACAAGGGCACTCCCCGTGAGCATACACCGAGGCTCAACGATCACCGCACAGCCTACAAGGCAAATGCTAGTGATCGGCTCCTACAGGTTGGCATGACATATCATTTATCAGCATACGCTATCTGGAAATAAGCCACTAGAAATCAACAACTTCTTGGGGTATCAGTCTAGGAACGAGTTCGGGTCTCTACTAGGATTAGCAAGGGCATGGAGATCGTGGAATGGCACTCACCCTTCAGTCCACCCAGGTATCAAAGCTCCAGCTTCGAGCACTTTCGATTCTGTCCCAGTCTCGCGCTTTATGATCCGAACTCGAGGACACTCCCATCTGGGTTTATTACGCTTCCCCATCTCGAAATCCCGAGCGAGAATCTCTGCACTGTTGCCCCTCCAATCCGAAAGCCCCTCAGTTGTATGTAATTCCAATTCCTTCAGATGGCTCATCCGCATGATGATCTCCATATTGAAATGACCGAAGTAAGCTGAATCTGCCACCTCCAGGATCAGCTTCTCGATATTTCCCAATTCGGCAGCGTCCAGGTATTCCAGCAAATTGTCGCTGCATCTCATTGTGTCCTGGCCTACAGCAAGGTAGATAAATCTAGGCAACAAGCTCGTAGTGTAAGGTGGCATAGAGGATTTGACGCTCGTGAAGTGTGGTTTGTAGGTTGCCAATGCCTCGTACCGCGATTCTCGACAGACCTGTAGTGCAGGTGGAATGGGCGTGCTGGAGAGAAAAGCCTCGACGAAACGTGTGCTTTGTTGAGTCGACTTGACGACACCTTTCCTGCAATGTATATCGACGATTCGAGGCTCGGAGATGCTCATACCCCATACCTTGAGCCGGAGCTCACTAGGCAGGGTAGGGAAGAGGTGAAATTCGGTGAGGGAGGTCATTTTGGCCGTTAGGTTATCCTGGCTGGCTTAGAATTAGCAATGGTCCCAAAACTAAGGATTGCGAGATTAACCAAGTCAAATGGCTCGAACAGGGACGGCAGACAGTCTGTTGTTGTGATGGCTTGATGTTGTATCTGGTTTGTTTATGTCAAATCTGGAAGCCTGAAACTGTAGCCTGTGGATGCCTGGCGGAGATTTCGGTCCTACGACCCCGCTATTTACATACAACAACAGACAACGTCACAACGGAAAGGCGTCGATTTCTCTTATGTGTCGCTCAATTCCGCGACTTCTCTTACGATCCTTGAGAAAATCTTCTCAAGAAACTTAAGCATTTGTTCATCCGCTGCGGCGTAAACAACGATTGTTCTACTTGTCGTCGCGTTGTCGCTTCGACGTCTCGCCTAACGAAGCCCAAAACAACAACAGGGGGGAAGAGAGGAAAACTTGAAGGACTTACGAGAATCTACCTACTAGCAATGGCATGGACTTGGGATATCATGCGTGGTCTGAGCTTAACAAAATGGAGATCAAAATCTGGTAAATGAATACCCTTCTGGCGCTGTCAGGTTCTCTTTTCTCTTTAGCTTTCACTTCCTCGAGATTACGCCAAGTAATCTCCAGCAAGAATTGGTGCGTAGAAACTCTCAGCCAGCTATATTCCTTGTAATAACACATCACGGCCCTGATATGTAACCACGTGATATTATAGTATTGCTTGAAGTCAGATCCCGTCATATTTTCCAGACGCTAGAATTAGATTACGGTTATGGATTTGCTTCTTCTCAGGCCAAAGACGAAACTGTATGCGCAGGCTAGTCTTGCTTATCTATCGATGTAGAATTAATGAGAAGCATCACAATCTTAAGGTCTGATTTACGTTTTATTCTGTCTTTGCAGTGTAGTCGAGATCTGAGCAAGTGTTGTGTGGTGCAAATGATTAGCATTTAAACTGTCTGGTAGCACCGCAAATTCATCCTGCCACCAGACTGCGAATGTCTGACTTCGATGTTGCAGTGTGACAGATTGATAATTTATGGATGAGGACCACATCCAGTAGCATCTAGTACTGTCGAGTCTAGGCAAATTCGTCTCCAGCAGAGGTAAGTAGGAACTAGCTAGATTCACCCAAAAATGGCATCACCTATATAACTACGCCGGCATGTTCCCAGTGATATCTTCGTGCCTCGATTCGAGTCACGACTTTCGTTTTTAGCTGGCTTGTCCTTGCTCTGCCGATAAAAAATCTGCCTCAAATCGTGCTGACAGCGTCACTCGTCTTGATATAGATCGCACGTTTACAATTTACAATGGGTTTGATCCAGAATAGATCTGGGTGAGTACCAACCATGTATTTACTGTTGCATCAAGCTTCTGTTTTGTCAGTATACATCGTCAACATCAGGCAAGTATGTAAGAGAGATATCTCTGGTGACCCCTAACCCCAACTTCGCCTTCCTTGGTGTGGCTCTATCATGCGTCTTGTTCCACTGTCCACATTCCGATCGAAGATCTGCAGAAATATGATGGAGATCCGCTTTCCCCCCCAGATCTACTGCAGACTAGAGTCGTGGATCGAAAGGCTCTAATGCAGTATATGCAGTATATATGAGCTATCAGGTATTTAATTCATGGCTGAGACTTCTGATCACCCGAACAAGCATCAGCTTGCGAATGACTCGGCACTCCCCGAGGTCTTCGTGTCCAGTACAATATCCAGTTATACATCATCAGAAGGCAGGACTCAATGGCCAGCTGTGAGTCATAACATATCACTATGTTAAGTTATAGATCGTAAAGTGTTTGGTATTTTAAGAGCATCTGTGGAAGTGCAGCAAACATGCGACGATACAGACCTAGGGCCAAAAGCAATATAGCCTTCTTTCGAATTGCGCTTAGAGAGAAATGTACGTATAGACAGGCGTTCTTAAGGGTCTTCTTGTGGTGGAGCAGCTGCACGAAGGGACTTTGTGGTGGTTGTACTGTAAGACTTTCCGGCTCACGGACTGGTTATTTCGACTTGTCCTAAAGTAGAATGCCTCCGAAGATCAGCATAAGAATCATATGCAGAAGTACCAGTCTTGTATTGGTTTCGCGCGACTTGCATACTACATTGTTTTCCTTTTTCGAATCGAAGTTCTTCTTTACGGTTAAGCAGGACCACCTAAGCAGCGTGTCAGCGTGTGTCAATTGGCGGCTCGAGAAACTATTGACATCATAATCGTGTTTTTAAAAGATATAATCTCCGCGAAGGCCTAGGCTTCAAGGTCACCCCGCGCTTTATGCTGATTGATAATGAGGCGTTATACTATTCCTTGCTTCAAGTTGCCATTGGTCGCTGGACCGAAACGTATGGCAGCTCTTACATGTCCTCTGATTGGGTGACGTACGAGTCCGAGTGGATAGGAATGAGTGAAAAGGCTTGCTTACAATTAGAGCAGAGATAACTTGACCGCAAAGTTACTTCCCGAACACGGGATTAGGAAAATTTCAAGAACAGCATTGAACGCATATGAATGATAATGGTGACTAACGAAGAATTCATCAGCAGTTTTAATTGACTTTGATGCAGCACTTAGCAAGTGTTGTTGCCACATTGGCGCGAGATGTCACACAAATAATGCGTCAGTATCGAGAGACAGCTTCGGGGGCTAGGATCGAAGCAATTGCCCGCTTCCTGCCCGAGACAGCCGAATGAATGTTCGTTTTCATTTATGTTTCATATGTTGAATTAAGCTCGCTTTTATGCTTGTTGGGGCTCCACTGAAAAAGTCATTTCCAGCCGTCGCCAATAAATACAGCATACAATATTGAATTTTAGGCGCTCAAAGTCTCGTCAATTCAGGCGCAGCTGCTTGATTCGCACAGAGTTACCACAGACAAACATCTTCATCACCAACACTCGAGCGAGATTCTGATACACTCAACCAAAGGCCCATGTTGGCTCGCAGACAGCCGTCGTATTTGTGGCCCCATTTTGAAGATTCTGCTGGAGGAAATCACTCCCGTGATTATTCTTTCATGCGACAGGCTTAGAGCTTGAGCGCCTCCCGACCCAGGCGAATGGTCTTCCAATGGGATCGAGGAGACCGACCCGGCACCAACAATTCCTGGCAAGCCGAACAGGCCTTATGGTTACACAGTGCTTTCCTTATCACACACGATGGGTGCCAGAGAAGACCCTGTAGATCTTGCTCTGCGTCTCGCCGGTTTTGTGCCACCAACAGCTAAACCCTCCGAAAGATGATCGACAAAGTAGCTCTAGCTATTCTCTGCAGGCAAAAATTATCTGTCTAAATTTATGAAGTAGAATATAGTCGTAGAGGTAGGGCTGTACTTCTTGAGAAACAAGTCCCTCGATATCGGTGTGGAGACAGATATGATGCATATATATGCCCTGCAGCTCGAGGCTTAGTCGGGGCTGCATGTCTTGACACTATTGGCTTTGCATAGAAATAAATGGCACAAATAATACTCTTGGGCAATGTTGGACGATATTAGCGATCCGGCGTACTGGTACTTGTAGCAAGCCCCAATTATCTCCATCAAGCATTCTCATATCTGATAGCTGCACCCCATGTCCTGTCACTTTCAACTCTTCTCGTCCAACCAAAATGTCTGTAGTCTGGAGTTTTCACATTCCTTGGGCGTTCTTCTAGTTTCCCTACACAGCCCATGGATTTCCCAAGTGTGTGGTTCTGGTCGCCGAGGATAGATATAACTGTGCTTTGAGCCCACACTTTCCTACAGATCGTCTCATATGAACTCATGTTCGATTTACCTACCTTAACTTTACAAAACACCATTGTATAGACACAAATCCACTCCGTTAATTTATGTTACATCCCTTGAGACTTTGCCTCTAAACCTCTGGTATTCTCAAAGTCGTTACTTACCGAGTACTTCTTTCGTCCACTGGGCTCAGGAAAAATGAAGCCATGGGCATCAACGTCGAGTTTGTCAATGGCACCCCGCCACGGCAAGCATGGAAATCGCAACCCTATGGATATCGCAAACATTCTAAACCCTTCGATACCACCTCCGCTATCATTTTCATCCTCAGATAGCGAAGACTCAGGCTCTTTCGACATCGAAGAGGATGTGTCGCCACATAGCTACGTACAGTACAATGCAGTCCTTCAGCCGATGGAGATTGAAGGGGAAGTCTCCGCCTATACACCAGCAGTACACAACGATCCTCTCTGGAGCAATGAACAAGCGCTACCATCAATGAAGCTTACCCGAGAGGATACTCGCTACCACCAACCAGCTCATGATTTTCGCATCTGCCATAACGTTCCATCAAGCAACCAAACTGATACTATGACACGGGTATACCGCTCTATTTCCCGTTCACCTGATCGTTGTCACGATTACCTCGATCGACAAGGATCATATTACAAACTTAGTAACTCTCTACGCCATCTTAAGATATCTTCATCGCCATCTTTGCCACATGGAGGGGGCCTCGAGCTGAGACCAGGCTCTCCCAGTTTAGGCAAGAAGCTGGAGAAGAAGAGGAGATCCAATGAGCCACGCTCAAACAAAGTCTACACACAGGAGCAGGTACATTGGATGAGATACCACTTCGTAGACTGCGGTTTTACCTATGCTCAGATGCACGATATGTGGTTGTTGCACTTTCCGCTCGATCCCAGAATAGTTGGTCAGGCTTTCTCCGCTCGATTGTATCGTGATAACATGTATGCTATGCTTGACGATTCTGACAATCTCATCCTCAACGAAGAAGGGAAGCCAAGAATCAAGTACATCAGGGTGCGCGCTCAGAACGATCCCAAAAACAAGGACTTTCCATTCGCCTTCTGTGAGAAACATCCCGAATGGGCCCTTTACTGGAACTGGGTCTTGCCTGTACACAAGGTCTTTGCACAGAAGATTGCAGATGGAAAGAATCTGGATGCTTCCCAGCTGAGTAAGAACAACGTTCTACACCGTAGACTTTTACTGACTTGTTTGCAGAGAAGGAAAGATCTCGCCGAGCGAATCGTATGTATGAAGCACAGCTTAAGCCAAGGAAAGGATGGTTCGCAACACCAGCTCTTCATGCTGCCGCAGTCTTGAAGATGGCACCCAAGAGTGAAACAAAGTGCATCAGTACCAGTACTTCTACGTCACCTAAGCCGAGCGGGTCACCATGGCGTTCATCAAGACTGTAATCCGCGCGGGTCAATGTCTGAGAGGCAGCGATAATAGTTGAAAGTCGCTGCGCAACTCGTGGATGACCTAGTAGATACGGGAGAAGTTCTCATGTGTGCCCTGAGATCGAAAGGGGTGGGAATGTTGCTCTAGATTTACGATACAGACACAATCGCTTGCACGAATGAGTCGGTACAGGTTAGGATTGGAAGGTCTTTTCGAATTAGATTAACGCACAATACCCATGTTGTATATGTTTGGGAAACATGGCGCTAGATCTGGTACGCGGATTTTTGATTTACGGTGTCATAGGACGGAAGGGTATAACAAGTCGGCTGGATCTCTCGAAAGCACTTTACTAGATTACAATGAAAGAAGTCTGTACTATACTAGACCTACCAGGCAAGATACCTTTTGACATGGCTTAGTTCTGTTGTGATGACAAGACTCTTTGTTTGTTATGTGGCATGGACGCGAACTCCCGTATCACTGGACAAGGTGTAAGTTGTTTCCTGGAGGAGAATCTTGTGACTGTGTGGGAGGAACGTCATGCAAAGAGATACAGATTTCGGATTCTTCTCACTTTGTTATTGTGATGTGCTACAGCTAGATTCTCAGAACCATTGAAGTGGCTGAAGCCACCACAGCCTCCAAAAAAGCCAGATCATGCAGGAGAGATTTGAGAGACAGTTGCAGATTCCCATTCGTAGCACAGCATGAGGGGTCCACACCTGTTCCACATCCCTTGTTTCGCAGCCGCTCCTCCACCTCCACGGCCTCCTTCAGGCTTCACCTGACGTTCAGCTGCCGTTGCAGAAAACAATACTAACAACAAGCCGAGATATCATAATACCGGGCACCTATGATGACCATCCACTCATATCAATAACACGGGTTTCGTTTTGGGCTGACGATTTTCGGCGCCAATATGATGCATAGCTTTCTTCAGCTGTTACTTCCAACAAATATATGCATAGATACCTAAGAGGTATCCCTTGCTTCGCCCGACCGAGAACTTCGGGGAGGATAGCCCGTAGCCACACGGTAGAGTGACATCCCGATGTGTCTCGGTTAGAGACCGACTATTGCGCGTTAAGCGCTCGAAGCGCATTGGCCGTGTGACCGAGCTGTCTGAAAGGGAACGAGAAATATGTATGACTTTTCGATCGACACATCGAGTGATAGCATTTTCACACAGTGTGTGCGCTGAGGCCCTATAGATATTGAACGGAAAATCTCAAATGTCCAGTTGGACATACTGACCTATCATCTGAACTTCCGATACAACAGTCTGCTTCAAGTGTCAAAATGAGCGGTTCCAAGATAGTAAGTACACTTGGACGTCATAAACATTGCAATTGGTGCATTATTCCCAGGATTTAGATATCAATGTGATTTTCACAACTAATAAATGCTATTCACAATTGCAATCGCCATCGCCATAACTCAACCCATTGAAATCAGAAGCTCAGCAGAACATCCCCTAGCTTGCCAAAGAAAACACTAGAAATTCGTAAGCAAAGAAAGCATCTGGCGCAAATCAAAACGTCATGCAAAAACGACATTGACTTTCCTTCCTCAGGTGATTCCCTGGAACACATATCCTTTGGACGTTACTATTTCCTAGCTTGGAGAATGAAGCCCGACTCCTTCGTCTCCAAGCGTACAAGAGATCCAAGTCCATCACGTTACTTCATCAAACGCCAGCTCAGAAGCTTCTAACATGTGCTCGCAAACGTTCAATTATGAGCCGATGTAACGTTTATGCCTGCAGTCAAACAAGGAGAATTAGAGTGTCCTTTTGATCCAGTTCCATGGCGAAACATACGGACTCTAACTACTGAGCGGGAGATGGTATCATACTATCTTGAATTCCTGGACATCGACCCCTCGTTCTCTCAGCAGCTCCGGAGTCAATCGTGGATCAAATTCTGTCTTCTCTCCTGTCTCTAAATTTTCGTACCAAATGCTGTACCAGTCCATCTCATTTTCAGGTTCTTCTACACGCTGATCGTCAAAGGTCCCAAACTTGACTCTCCACCCTGGCGGAAGTGCAGATGCTCTTGGATCTTGCCGGGTCTTGAGGCTTCCTTGCTCATATATGATGACGTTATCACCACTGTTGGATCGTATGGATTTTTGGGTCCATCCAGGTGGTAATGATCCAAGGAGCGCTTCTGCATTCATTATTCCCGAAACCTGTACGAATGTATGTGTCAGTCTATCAATCCCAAGAGCGTTCGCTCGCCAAGACGAGATATCGAAGTACGCTGAAAAGCAGAACAGCTGAGACTGCTTCAGCAGTACTAGAAGATGAGTTTGGTTTGCTCTAGCGTTTGTGGTTGAACTCACATAGCTGTCTCCAACAATCTTGAACATGGCTCCGCCGTTTTGCCCGGCACGTACTATGAGCGGTAAATCGCATCCTAGGAGGAGCACCAAAACGTCTCCACATTCTGCAGAATCTGGGCATAGCCCAATATGTCCTTCGTCTGTTCTGAAGAACGCTCGCCTAGCAAGATACCTCCGACAGATCTCAATTATAGATGATCGGTCTGATTGGTTCAAAGCACCGCTTTGGTCCGCTTCACCACACCCTTCACATGCTGTTAGGACTCGCTTACAGTCTTCACTAGCTAAGAGTTTTCCGTAATCTGCTGTTAATTTCCCTTCTATTTCGCCGCCCATGACAGCTTCGATAAAAGCGTCGTCCAGCTTGCCACCCCCGACATACGTTTCTGAAGAAGAGAATCGTCCAATCCATGTATGACAAACATTAATGAGTTCCTTGTCTGTAGTTTCGTTCGTCACTTGTGAACTCCACACCTCGCTTATTTGCCCGACTTTCACAGTTTGAGCAGCAAGTATATTCCCTTCAATCTTGAAGAATGCTTGAGAAACACCGGCAGCAAACATCCAATCAAACTTCCTAGAGGGATCTTTGTATGAAAAGTCAGGGACCCAAGAGGGTAATTCGTATATCGAAGGCTTGTCTCGCAGCACACAATAATTCAGAATATTTAGACCTTGCAAGTATAGTATGCATGAGACAGTGGTAGCTCTGTATACTTCTGCCGTTGGCATGGAATAATCAGGCTTGATGAGACGTTGCTCAGCAGCTGGTAACAACGCGCGAAGCGCATAGAGATGATCCCGATCGTCGGAACATAGCAAGTGGTTTGTCATGTCCAGGGCTGTCGCTAAGTAAAGCGAGGTAGTGTTGGTTCTATCCGTTGCGTGCAATAACCCTAACAGTTTGTCCATCGAAGCATTTACAATTTCTAACATGCCCAGTATTAATCCTTTGTTCCTGATATGTGCATCGAACCACCACATTGCGAGCCTGAATTGTTCCCAATCCAAGGATGAATCGCCGACAACGATGGTAGACGCTGTTGCTAGTGCGATCTCCTGGAAAACCCCTTGACATACAAATGTTAGTCCTAATGTGTCATTCAAAAGTTTGATTATGAAGAGCTGCTCGCGATGTGTCAATTGCAAGAGCGACGTTTGATACTCATCTATCGTCCAAGTAGAATAGAATTGTTTGCTTACAAAGTCTGCTAAACCAACCCCTTTCCAGGAGCCTTTCTATAGCCACCAGGTTTGGGATTTCTGCTTACAAAGCCATCCTGTCATTTTCCAGATTCGCAGTCCATGAACCAAGATAAGTTCCAGCTCCGTGTAATCTTGAATCATAGTATACATCTCTTCCAATGCGGCCTAGGAGTTTTACGGCACGAGCGCTATCATTTTCCTCTGGACCAAGCCAGACGATGACTTGTTGAGATTTGCTGTAAATCGATCCCATCTGAAGAACTTCTCTACTTTTCTCTTCATCGTTCTTTTGGTTAATACATATAGCATCTACCCACAATATCCGATCTCTGTCCGGGTATCTGAGACATCGTAATGCCATCGCAAGATTGTGCGCGATGTCCAGCCTGGAGGTAGGCACTGACTCTGTCACTGTCTCTTCGAGATGCCTTCTTGCCTTTCGCTTTCCATGACGTTCAATAGACTCGCAGACAAGAGCAGTATCGGTCGAAGTCGGATCACCCCAGGCATATGATAGAGCCTCGTAATCCGGCTTGGAGGACTTTCTTGCGTGGAATATCTCGAGTCTAATATCTTCAGAGGAGTCGGTAGGCCCAGGCCACAGCCTGATCAGTCGGAGCTCACCGTTGCCGGATGAGTCCAGAGGGTAGAACGTATACTCGTCAGAAGTTGCATTATCCTCAGCTGTTGATGACATGATGAGGATATACTCGAGACGGGAGGATGTTGAAGGAGATAAAGAAGGAGATGAAGAAGAAGACCGAAGATCAAGAAATGAATTGGTAGGTTTTAGGCAAACGGATGCAATTTAACCGCCCAATCTCAGCCTCACTTCCACAAGTAGCCTAGCTTGGTAGTACAAACAGCTGCCCAATCAAGATTTATATATTTATCTCTTCCCAGACAAAGACATCATCACAACCAACGAGACTGTGATGTCGTTCTGCCGAACGGGTGTTGGTCTGTCTCCAGTGGCGAATCGTAAGCGAGCCTTGAATAAGCAACAAGGGACCAGTAGCCAGGTTCTCCATCATTCATTTTTCATGCCTTATATTCGCAGCATCCATCAAACATCAACAGGCGGCACCCTATCCAGCAAATTATCCCATTTCACCTCCCCCTCCCCAACCTTCGCCTCCTTCATAACAAGCAACTGTCTGGCACCACAATACCCACCTCTTCTCGCCGTCCGCTCGTAATCAACATAGTAGCCTTCATTAGCCCAGTACTCTTTGCCTTTAACGGTACCAAGGACTTCTCTCTTCCCTATTTTTCCACTTCTCTCTTTCTCTACCTCTCCCTCCTTTCTGACCAGGCCCTTACTGCCACTATGTCCATCATTGACGTCGGTTGTGTTACCGACCTCACCCTCAAACCCTCCGTCCGCCCACCTCACCACATCCTCCATAGTCTCCCCTTTCCCATCCTCGGGCCTATTTCCATTACCCTTTGTCCCTCTCTGCCTTGCAAACCACACCTTATCCCTCACTTTTTCACCCTCCACTTCTCCTCTCCTCGCATTCCATACTGGCATTCCAGCCGCCCAATTCAATATCCTCTGGACAGGCGATAAAAGTCTCTCGAATCGTTGCCCGAGCCAGATGTATTGGTGTGTGCGTGCGGAGTATGAAGTACGGACGTAGGGATTTAGGTAGATGCCCGTGTCATGGGGATCTGTCTGGGAGGAGGAGGAGAGATCGGCGGAGAAGGCCATTATGTCGGCGTGGATCAAGCAGCATTCGCTAGAATCCCAGAAAGGCTCTGGCTCGCTGCGGAAGCGGAGTGGGAGGGTTGGTACTCCAAGGCCACTTTGGCCTCTAGTCCGTACGGGAGATAATGCAACATTTTTGATCGTGGATTCGCCTATATTCACACGTCAGCAATTGTTCGTTGTGTATGTCTCTTTCTAGATTTATTCCATGCTTTCAACGGCTTGATAAGAAATGATGAAGCGTCAGACGTTGAGCGAAGGTAGAGAGAATTCCAAGGGGTCGGAGGATATCGACCGAACGCCCCACCCCTGCTACCACTCCATCACCCAAGCGAAAGTAAACAAACAAGAGAGTAAAAATTAGAAAATCACAAGGTAGGAACATTACTCAAAGGAACATTACTAACCTTTTTCTCCAAATCCTCCTCCACCAGCACCAGATCCCTTCTGCATTTCCAATCCCCAGAAATAGCTCCCCCTAAAAGCCACCATCCCACC
>JACBAH010007408.1:0-29497 GCA_014282315.1 Neospermospora avenae | reverse complement strand
GGAGTGGTGAGAGGGGTGACAGGCGCCGAGGGGCTGCTGGTATGGCGATGCTGGAGAAGGATTGCGGATGTGATTGTAAATGGCTTGGGGAAAGTGGGTGAGTGTGTGTATCTGTACTAGAGAAGGATAGAGAAGAGTGTGGGAGTGATATCGAGATACCTTGAGATGGAATACCCGAGATCGAATATATGCCCTCGGCTTCCTTTCTTGAATATTCGACAACTTGAACTGAAACTGTCGAGTCGGGTTGTCCGCCTTCCAGTACCCAATCCTCGAGTAAGACCTCTCGAGGCTCATTGTCGGGGGACCGCTTTGTTTCCGAGGGTTCGAGAAGCGAGACATCCTGAAATCGTGGTGTTACCTGGTCATGACAATCCGAGAAATTAGACCTTCGAGCGCGGAAAGCTGCGATCACATCACAAGGATGGTTTCAGTTGTGGTGAGCGATGGAATTGAGATTGTGCTTTTCCTCCAATAAAAGATCAAATGTAGTTTAAGAATTCTAGATAGGTGCACTTTTGAAACTTCATTCAGCATGTGAGCTACATAGATGGTGATGCTATTTATACTCGCGTCATCAGAATGGGAATATGCGTGATACGAGAGATGTGGGTTTAGAGGAAAGCAGTGAGACCAGGTAAATTAGACTCAATTGTGAGTGAATATGACTCCTGGAAATCTGGGACACCAGAAAAGATAGCTTTGAAAGAAGGCCACCGAGATTTTTCGGGTCTGATGATACTTAAGGCGAGTTGAGAGTTTGATTTCAGAATAACATGAACTGAAATATATTGACAGATAAAGGATGCTTTCTCGATTTCTACCATGTGATTTTAGATCCGGTAGGAGTCGAACTGGAACTGGAACCGGAAGGCAAAAGAAAAGGCAAAGGGAGAAAAGGCATTGGTAGAATTAGCCGAAAGCGAAGCGAGACGATCCTTGGGGACAGCTGTTTACTGGGGCGATCATGTAGAGTTGCTACCGTGTAGCTAGATAGATTGTACAATATCTTGTATGTCACAGCTTGTCTAGATCTTCGAAAACGATAAGAATTGCTCTTCAGTCAGATTCCGTCCAATTTGGAATTACAATGAGAATCTATACATTGAAGTTTTGCAACATAAATATCGGTACTTACTCGCCACCGGACTTTTGTCACTGACTCATGTTATCTATACCAAAAGCGCACCTCACGTTGTTCGTGCTTTTAAATTTCACCAATCTAATCATAAAAGCAATCAATCTACGGTTAGCATCATGACGTTTGCCAATATTCTGACCTGATTGCAATCACACGTCCATTCGGCACCAGATATCGAGGTGGTTGATGCTTTGGCAAGACCAATTCATGAGACCAAGACGGAGGTCATGCCTGTGGTGCGCCAGGATCGATTAGCCTGAAGTCGACTCCGACTGTTCTTTGGTCTTACGTGCTAAAGAGACGGCTATGAAATGCAGACAATTATTTTCAAATTGTCTTGTAACATGGGTGTATGGACACAACGAGATCCTTACGACAATAAGCGTGTAATTTTCTCACACAAGCACTGAGCTTCCAACATCGAGGACCAATACATGAGAGTTTCATCCCTCTATATCAGAAAAATATCATGAAAGAAACAGTAGACTTCCAAGACTACATAAAGCCTTCTTCCTCGTAATTTAGAACACCATCGCTCATCTTCTTTCTATTTCCCACATCACACAAATACAGAATTACATAAGTATACAAGCTCTCATCCTTCTATCTATCTCCACATCCATTCCACCACCATTGCTAGAAGCCTAGGCCTCATTTACTCACCATACTATATCTCACCACCCTTCGGCCTACAACTCACCTTCATGCCCTCGCTCGCCTGGCTTCGCTCTAAGATCCCGAACCAACAAATATGTAATTTCTGCCACCAAGCCCATACCGACAAACAATGCACGAAGATGATCTGTCCGAATATCTGTAAATGGTGTGACCGCTTTCGACCAGTCTTTTGCGTTTGTCGGTTTCATATCGCAGAGTGGATGTAGCGGGCAGATTGCGGGTGCAGATAAAGGCCACGAATAAGTTATTTTTTGCTCGGTAGCTGATGGTGAACTCGAAAACTGTAAGTATGAGGGAAAAGTGGAACAGCCGGTATGAAAGCTGAAATGGGATGTAGCGAGGCTTGGCAGCGGATGTTTTCTTTGGATGGGTGGTTTTGTGGGAATTTTATATATGGCGAAGGGATGGAGAACTAGCCCATTGTGGTAATTCCAATTTCAGATGTCGTCTTTGATACTGGCTCATTTTTGCTTAAGCAATCGTACGGATAATTTTGTGATTGTGAAACATAGTACCAGAATAGTAGGGCGTGGTGCATCACCTCTTCCGAATGTCTGCAGAAATCGAAACAACTCGCACAAGAAAATCGCCGTTGACTTCGGAACTGTCATTGAAACATAAATAACACTCATCCACCGGCAGCTGGCACGATATGCTGCCTGAAGTGCCCAGAATAGAACAAAGAAAACGTCCCGTTCCAAGATTCGACCTAACCACTTTCGGTTCAACTTCAAGAACAAAGAACTATATATACGCCTCATGATCGCCCAAGGCTCACACTTCAGCTCTCCGACATCTTTCCAGAAGCCTTTGAACCATATCTTAAACACGTAACATACAATGCAATGCAAACTCGATCCGTAACTCGATCCAAAATATCAGTGCCAGTGCCAGTACCAGCACATGCACCATCTTTACCAGTGTCGCCTCCCTCGCTGAATCCACCCTCTAACTTTCCGAATACGATACCTGCCCTCGGATCGACCTTGAAATGCAATTTCTGCGAAGCCGCACATAAAGATAAACACTGTCCAACTGTCAAGAAGTTCTTCCCACAGCCGAGATATTGTGTGAAGTGTGAGAATGCAGTAGCGTTCTGTGGTTGTGGGAGGAATAACTTATGAAGGATGATGGCTCCTTTCGAATTCTTGATCCAAAGATACGAGAAGGACAGCTTGGGGATCAGGGGAAAGGAACGGACCAGTCGCGAAACTGTCAGCCCGAGCCGACGAGACGGAGGACTAGGACATCAGTCGAAAGAATTTAGTGCGCGAGACTCTCTGGCGTTGAAGGCTCTTTTACTGCAATTCAAGTGCACTGGTTTGGAATAATCGGCTTTGTTTCGGTCCCACGTACGTCTTGTTCTTTGATCCTATACGTCGAGAAAACTTCTAAACTCTGATGTTCAACCAGAATGTTCGGACGCCCTTCGTGCTTCTTTCTTGGATCACTTAGTCTCGGATTATCTCAACACGCAGCCCATCTGTCTCTGAACCATCAAAGAGCTGTTTTCGTAGATTTGTATATAGAAAGCTTTACTATTTTCGAAGCAAATCTTGTTTACCGAAACGCCAAAGCCAACTTCGAAGCTCAAAATCAAGCTTCCTCACACCACAAACCGCACCCAAAAGAAACCGAGCACCATGTCCCAAATCCCGCAATTCACTTCTATCCCTCCGGAGATCCTCATCCCATGCCAAAAATGCGGAAATCTACACGATAGCCGAACCAGATGCCAGGAAGTTCCTCAGTGTTGGTTTTGCGGACAACGACATATAGGAGACTGCCAGAGCAAGCGAATTGTGATTAAAAATCGTGTCACTTGGCTGGTCATGAAGATTAGAGAACATTATGAGGAGTGCCAGAAAGAGTCTTTGAAGTTCAGTGGTCTGAAGGGATTATGTTGTTAGTAGTTTGGGCAAGGAGGACTGAGTAGGGTCGTTAGGGGTCAGGAGAGTTTTGGTTATACTTTCATTCATGGAAGCAAAGTAATTCTCTTTTCGGGACGAAAACCGAGGGGTTTCAAAAATGCTACTTTGGCTTTCCAAACTGACTAACATGGAGCTGTGGACATATAACTCATGACTGTTTGTGACGATGGCCCGAGGCCAGCGAAATTCATCTATCAGGCGAAGCAGCTCCAGCTCATCAAGCTGACACTTATCAAAGTCATCAAATACTAGTATATCACTATGGTAATGCCTTGGGATATATCCGTGACTTTAGTTTCTAGCTACAGGATATTTCGCGAAGTATTTATCGAAGTGTTTCATTAAAACCACGTATATTTGATGACTTTGTAAAGACAGCGCGTCCTTCTTTTTAGTAACTCAATTTCCTCACCCCTCAATGTAATAGACTGTTTGGTGGTCGTCAATCGTCTTTCCCATCGTGCTCCTGGGTTGAGCTTGACTGTATGTTGTCACAGCGAAATAGCCAAGCGTGGATTACATCCGCAGTAGTCTTCACATCTCTCTGCAGAATCGAAAAGTGCGAGCCAGGAACTTCCAAGTACTCGACATCCCCCGGCCAATTAATCCTTGGATAGTTCTGTAACAACCTTTCTTGCTTGCCTTGAACGCCTAAGAATAACGTCTTCGGAGCGCAACTCTCAGGATGCCACCCGGTAAAGAGCCTTACGTACTGGCCCATAGCAACATATTCCTGGTCGCTATGCTCTTCAATCTCAGTCTTGGAGATGACCGACCCCAGAAGTGAAGCTTTCCACTCTATGTTTTCGTCATCCAAAAGATAAGTATCGAGAATAATTAATCCATCCACGAGACTTCCAAGGAAGCTAGCGACACCTCGTGCAACAAGACCACCAACCGAGAACCCAACGAGGATAACGCGCTTATTTGCGAATCTTTGCTTAATGGTTTCCGCAAACATTTGTATCAAGGTTGCAGCGGTGTCGGGAACTTTGATGACCGGATTAAGCATTTCAAATACGGATATCTCGCTTGAGATTGACGCTGCCAATGCATCAAAAGCACTTCGGCCTTCTACGATTGGAAAGAAACCTGCGAAGCAGACCATGACGGTGGAGGAAGAGCCTTGTTTTAGTATACGCGGAAGGCGCTCGTACAGTTCAGAGGAGTCGCGATCGAAGGTTGGGAGTGCCAACGATGAGAAACTGAGGAGACCAAGTCCGGCTACGTGATGTCCGGCTTTGCAAAGCTGACGGCAGGTACTTGCAATACCCATAAATTCAGAGTCTTGAGCTGTCAACGTCTGTGGCTTTTGAATGGCAGGGACTTCGATGGAAGGTATGCTTATGGGCGTAATGGTCGCTTCTCCTGAAGGTTTCTCCAATGGCCCAAGTTTTGCTAGCAGGAACTCCGCTAATTCTGGTATCGAGGGGTGGTCATACACAAGAGAGCTCGGTAATTTGAGACCTGTCAGTAGACTCATTCGATTTTTGAGTTGCAGTCCCGTAAAGGAATCGAGTCCGAGTTCAATCAATGGCAAGTCAGGCAGTTCTTGATAGTCCAGAACTCTAGCCACCTCACGTCCAATGAGATCTTCAAGGACGCGACTTTGCTTAGGTGATGACACTGAAGCAAGTTTCTCACACCATAGTCGTCTATGGCTGACCGAATCTTCAGCTTGGTGTTGGGGTCCACCGATCAAAGGTGCTTGACCTCGCGTACGGAGCGGCACAAGTACCGGCTCGTCCAACTGCAGCGCTGCATCGAATAGAGCAAGACCTTCTTTATCTGTGAGCGGCAGAAGAGGCCCATTACTGCTGAGAAGGCCCCCAGCCATTCCAGCTTCATTATGCCAAGGGCCCCAAGCCAGTGAGAGCGCAGATTGTCCTCTCGAATATCGTAATCGTGCCACAGCATCGAGAAAGGTATTCCCGGCAGCATACGGTCCTTGCCCACCGTTGCCAAGAATTCCAGCGGCTGATGAGAAGAGGATGAATGTTTTGATGTCTGGAAGGAGGTTGTGAAGGTGCAACGCAGCAGTCTTTGGCTGTAGAACCTGAGCGACTCGTTCTGGTGTTAAACTATCCAACGTGCCGTCGTCCACTATCCCAGCAGCATGAATCAGAGCGGTGATTGGTGGATCTGCATGTTCGATGAGGTGACGGAGCTGATCAAAGTTCGACACGTCACATGTCCCAACGTTTACATGAGACTTAAGCTTGATGAGATCTGCTAACAGCTCTTTGGCAGTGGCTCCATGTCCTCCAGAGCGACTGACCAAGAGGAGATGTTTGGCGTGATACTTTTGGACCATGTGCCTTGCAAATAAAGCTCCCAGACCGCCCGTACCGCCGGTAATCAAAACAGTCCCACTAACATCCACCCCCTTTCTGTGCGAACCTGCTGCGGCCCGGAGAAGACGAGGGGCCACAGTCGTACCATTTTTGATCGAGACGACCATCTGTCCTGATGTAATAGCATTTTTGAAAGCTTCCCCTTGGCCTGTCACATCTACATCAACCAACAAGATGCGATTGCCGTATTCCGCTTGCGCAGTCCGGAACAAACCCCACGCTGCAGCCGAAGCGAGGTTTGGGGTTTTTGTTGTAGCTTGTTCGGTTAGGAGTACAAGTCGACAACCTGTGTGCGCATGCTCGGCGCTCCACTGCCGAACCACGTCGAGAGCTCGCACGGTTGTGCTACGAATGTCTTCAGTAGTACAGTCTGGCATTGCTGGAAATTGTACCACTATGTCGTCTGACTGCGTTTGTAGTTTCTGAGATGGAAATTTTGGGGGCTGCCAGTCCAGTTTATACAATTTGCCATCATCTGTTTGCATCGCTTTGAGCTCCACGGTTTTGATCCGAGCTGCTAATGTGCCATCTTTGCCGCGCAACTCTACGGATATCTCATTTCCATTTATCTGCTTGACGATGGCACGAAGAACGCGGTCATGACATTTCCAGAGTTGCACTTCTTTCAATCGAAATGGCACGTGCAAAGATTGAGAACTTGGTGACACAAGCATTGCAAGATGCATTGCAGAATCGAGTAATGCGGGATGGATGAGGAATTCGTCAGTGGCGGGTAATGATTCCAATTCTGCGATGAGAGTGATCCCATCTTGCCATAAGCGACGCTATAGACGAATCTGAAGTCAGCACCCATAACCCATCTTAGATACTGCGATGTGTAATGAGTGACAGAAATACAGAGGGATATGAAGTGAATTAGCGGAGGCGAGCCAAGTTCGTCTCCGGTGGATCTTGGAATCATTCGTAAATTCAAAGTTACGCATTTCAGTCAGGACATATACAAGAAGAATTTCCGATGTCACCAAAATTATGCAAGACATGAATCAAGCAACATATCAAAGTCCCAAAGCCATCATGAAACCCTGTTTAGTGATTCGTTGCTGAAATTGGTTCTTCGCTTGTTGCTTCATCGGACACAAATTGAACCAGCCTCGATTGTATTCATGACACAACGCAAGGGGAAGGAAAGTTCGGTAGGTACTCACAGCTCTTTGAAAAGATGGACCGTACTTGATCCCGTTCAGGGCCAGCACGTCATAAGCGTCATCAAAATTCACAACTCCATTAACTGGCCATGTTCGAGATTCCGACGCTTCCAGAGCAGACTCTCCATCGGTTATAGCAAGTAGACCTGTAGCATGCTGTGTCCAAGCTTCCTGTAGGGGACGGTCCCTAGGCCGCGAAAAGACATCGATGCTTCGTCGATCACCATCTCCTTTTTCGCCAACCACAATCTGTACTGAGACATCTCCATCTAAAGATAAATCCATGGAATTCTGAAGCGTCAGCTCATGTAAGCAATCATAGCCCATCTGGCTACCAGCCTGCAAACACATTTCCGCGAAAGCGGTGCCTGGGAAAAGAATTCGACCATCCATGACATGTTGTGTCAGCCAAGACTGACTGTTGAGCGTTATATTTCCCGAAAATATGATCTGATTAGTGTCTGGTAGAGGTGCACCATTTTGTATGAATGGATGACCGTGCAGTCTGGTCGTCGACTCCTTTCGGGGTAGGTCCAGCCAGTACCGTTGCCTTTGAAACTTGTACAATGGAAGGGCAACAGGGCCGGCTGTACTATCCGCAAACACGGCCTTCCAATCCACGCTCACTCCGCGGACATGAAGACAACTCAGAGCCTGAAGTAAGCTCTCAATCTTTGCTCGAACAGAAATCGCACCTGCAACGTGATTCGAAAGTGCCGCAGTCGGTCCAATCTCGAGAAAGTTCTTGACCCCAAGCTCTTGCAGAGTCTCTATAGCATTCAAAAACCGCACTGGGGCAACTATCTGTCTTGTCCAATACTTCACCGAGCAAATTTCTTCATCCTCCACAACCTTCCCTGTCACAGTTGAAATAAACGGCAGTCGTGGGGCATGGATTTCAACATCTCGCAGCGCTTCAGCGAAAACCGAGGTGATTGGATCCATAGCAGGTGAGTGACACGCATGGCTAATTCGCAGTCGAGTGATCCTTCGCCCCAGGACATGGAACCTTTCTACTAGTTCCATATTTTCATTTTCTGGGCCAGAGATCACAATCGAATTTCGCGAGTTGATTGCGGCAATTACCGTCTTCAGAACGCCGCCCGACCTCAGCACTTCGCGGACTTCTTGCTCGGTGGCTTCAACTTGCATCATGGATCCTCTCGCTTGTTCGATCATCAGTCTACCTCGTACTGTGACCAACTTTGCAGCATCCGCAAGTGTAAAAATACCACAAGTATAAGCCGCGGCATATTCACCAATCGAATGACCCGTCACATAGTCAACTTTGATACCGAGAGACTGGACCACAAGATACATGGCCACCTCGAATGAGAAGATTGCAACCTGAGCATAATTGGTACCAGCGAGCAAGTCACCATGATCTTTTAGAACATCCTCCAGGGGAACTTCCAAGTACGGATTGACCTCGGCACAGACCGTATCAAAAGCGGCTTTAAAGACCGGTAGGGCTTCACACAGCTCTTGACACATATTCAGAGATTGTCCACCTTGACCTGAAAACAGCAGAGCTAAATGTTGACCACCAGAAGCTGTGCCAGTCGTCACATCAGGGTACTCCAGACCTTGAGCTAGTGCTTTGAGAGCATCCAAGTCTCCTGGCTTGACTGCTGCACGGTGGCGAAGTGCCGCGCGGGTGGTAGCGAGAGCCTTAGCAACATCGCCAGTGTCATGGTGCGGCGAACATAAGTCTAACATAGATTGAGCCGAAGCTTGGAGTGCAGCTTTGTCACTGCCTGACAGTAGCCACGGGCATCGCCGGGTCAGCATGCTTGACGCTTCAGCTTCTGCGGAACTTTTCTGCTTTAGAGACTCGGGATACTGCTCAAGGATGATATGGGCATTGGTTCCTCCGATACCGAATGCCGATACAGCTGCCCTTCGTGGTCGTCCTCTTTGCGGCCAAGATTGAGTGTTTGTCGGCACTTCGATCTTGCCCTGACTCCAGTCAATGTGTCGAGATAGCTTTGCGACATTAATAGTCGATGGAACACTGTTGTGTTCCATAGCCAAGAGCATCTTGATGACGCCTGCGATTCCAGCTGCAGCTTGGGTATGCCCAAGATTAGACTTTGCGGAACCTAGTAGTACCGGATGGTCTCGATTTTGAGCGTAAGTTTTCAAAAGAGCATTCACTTCGATCGGATCACCAAGAGCTGTACCGGTCCCATGTCCTTCTATCACGTCAACATCTGCACTCACAAGGTGAGCATTCCCCAAGGCTTCTCGTATCAAGCTTTCTTGCTGTATTCCACTTGGAGCCGTGATACCGTTCGAGCGTCCATCAGAATTCACAGCAGAGCCAGCTATGAGCCCCAGAATCGTATGACCATTCCTTAGAGCATCACTAAGACGCTCCAACAGCACTAACCCAACTCCCTCTGACCATGCTGTTCCATCAGCGTCATCAGAATACGACTTACAAAGTCCAGCCAAGGATAGACCACGCTGTTTGCTAAACATTATGAACGCTTTTGCTGTGGCCATAACAGTTGCTCCGCCCGCAATCGCCATATCACACTCTCCATCCCGCAACGCCTTTGCTGCAAGGTGTATCGCAACCAGTGATGACGAACATGCCGTATCCACCGCGATGGATGGCCCCTTCAAGTCGAAATGATAACTCAGGCGGCCAGCTGCAACGCTCGCTGCGCTCCCCAGCGCCATTTGCCCCTCCATATCGTGCGGCGTGTCAATAAATCGAGCAGCATAGTCATTATACATGATCCCAACATACACGCCTGTCTTGCTTCCACGCACTGAGTCTGGCGCAATTCGTCCGCGTTCAAACAAATGCCATGTTGTTTCAAGCAGGAGCCGTTGTTGTGGATCTGTTACTTTGGCTTCCTTTGGGTGAATGCCTGTGGGAATTTTCAGTCATCCTATCTTGTACAATATGAAGATGGTAATACCGAACAGGCCAGCATCGAATTCAGCCTGATCATGGACAAATCCACCACGCGTGACAGTTGTCTTGCCTACTGCATCTGGATCTGAGCTGTAGATGTCCCTTGGCCAATTTCGATCGAGGGGGAATTCGGACATGACCTGTACACGAGGACTGAGTCAGTTGATTGCTTTATCGGGTCTGGGAGGGAGCCTCATTGTCAAAGAGTCTCGAAGAATGTGTATTTCCAATGGCACACACTCTTGAAAGAGCATTGTACAGGAAGTAGACGAGGAGCTACTTACATTTCGACCTTCTGAAAGTACCTTCCAGAAATCTTCTGGAGACTCGATGCCACCGGGATACTTGCAAGACATTGATACTATCGCTATTGGGTCTTCAGCAATTTTTTCCTTCGACGAAGTCTCTGTCTTAGGCAGTGATTGTGCAGCACCAAGCAACAAATCCGATATATGTTTAATGAGTAAACTGGGTGACGTATAGTCAAAGACAAGCGTGACCGGAAGGTCTTCCAGGCCTGTAACAGCGGCCAGACGATCTCGAAGCTGAATGCTTTTTAGTGAGTTCATGCCCAAAGCGTCCATAGGCTGAGCAGGATCATAATGAACATCAGCCTGGACGTCGCAAACGCTGACAATTTCCCTCCAAACTATACCCTCGATTGAACTTCTCGTCAAAGACTGCGTCACGAGACGCTTGCGTTGAATTTTGGCTACAGCAGCACGTTTGGGTTTCCCTGTTGCTGTACGTGGGATAGCGTCGATCTGATAAAAGTCGACGGGAATTTTCCAGTCTGGCAGCTCTGTACGACAAGCAGCAAGAAGACTCGTTATATCCAGAGCTGTATTATTGGTATCGTCATGGACGACAAAGGCCGTCGGAAGCTCTCCAAAGAAAGCGTGCTTGGTTCCGACGACTATGGCTTCCTTAACACCAGGACAGCGCATCAAGATACGCTCAATCTGGGCCGGGTGGAATTTGCTGCCGCCTCGATTAATCAAATCGCTGAGTCGTCCTGTCACTCTCAGCTCGTGAAAGCTCTGCCAGCAGCCAAGATCTCCAGTCCGATACCATCCATCAAAACCGACCACAGAATTCAAAGGCTCATGTTTGTGATAGCGGAGCATCATTCCCAGAGACTTGACCCAAATCTCGCCTTCCATGCCAGGTTTGACTTCTTCCATGGTCTCTACGTCCATGATTTGGATCTCACGACCTATGAGCGGAGAACCGCAACTGCTCTCGACAAACGGTCCAGGGCGGCATATCGTGATTGGTCCACACATTTCAGTGCATCCATAACGGTTGAGTATTGACACCCCGAACAGCTTTTCCACTTTTGCGCTCAGCATTGTTGTTGCAGGAGCCCCGCCAGACAGACACAATCTTACGTTTGTCGCTGACGAGCGTTGCAGTGTAGTCTGCGTGCTAACAAGCTCTTGATATGTTGTCGGAACTCCACCTATAATCGTGAAATCACCAGACTCAATGCTCTGAAGCAGCGGATCTTCACCCGCCAGGTAAGTAGATCCACCGACTGCCACAGTACCTATAACGCATTGTGAGTGTCCAAAGGCGTGAAATAAAGGCAACGGCCAGAACATCCTGTCGTCGGAACAAAATTTCGTCCAAGGCATATATCCAGCCAAGGCAGACCACACATACGATCGCTGAGACGAAAGCACGCCTTTCGGATCTCCTGTCGTTCCTGAGGTGTAATGTATGAATGCTGGCTCTCCTGATCCAAGATTGTCTCGTGGATCTATCGAAGGCTGGCGGCTCATCAAAGTCTCAAAACGGAGCACATCTGAGGGTATCTCCGCCCCATTACCTACCACGATAATTGGGATGTCTCTCGACACCAACTTCCGAACAACATCAAGACGGTGCGCATTGGTAATGATTGCGTGTGGGCCAAGTGAGCTTATATCTCGGAAAATTGCCTCCACTTCTGTCGCTGAGGATTGGATGTTCAACGGCACGCTGACTGCACTCGCTCGTACGATGGCATAAACACTTTCGACGGCTTCGATGCACCGATCGAGAAGAATTACGACATGATGGCCTTGTTCAACCCCAAGATGCATCAATTGGCTTGCGAGTCGGCCTGATCTTTCCTGCAAGTCAGCGTGTGTCAGACGCCGTTCTGGGCTTGCAAATGCGATTTTGTTTCCATATCGTCCAGCGTTCAGGCGAAGAAGATCCGTCAAGGATGGAGTTAGCGTGAGATCAAGATCCATGGTGTGTTAGATCATTATCTTGAAGGCTAAAAAATACCTTTGAAAGATAGTGTATAAGTGGATTCAGCTTGTGTGTGCCTGCGGGCAAGTGGCGTACCACGCACTTGCGTACCACGTGAATATACTAGGATTTATTAGCCATCACAGGAGACCATCAGCCGCAGGATCTCCCCTCAGGTCGGATATTATCGACGTTCTTGGTTGAGTCCGAAACGCAGACCCTGCATTGGGGAATCTGGTAACATGCAAGCAGTAGTCATAATTATGGAAATTGCTAGGCCGGTTTCCATGCCTTTACCCACCGTCCCAAATATCCATGGATCCCATGCTTCACCTACTCACAAATCGCTTAAGATGGTACATATGACAGGCACTTCGGAGGAGAGCTGTCACAATTGAGTAACGTATGTGAAGACCAAGTAAGAGAGCGTGTTGCGCGAGAAATTTATTCAGGCACACGTGACTGACTACGCGACAAGATTGCTAAGCTTTGGCGGGGATCCCAGGGACGAACTTGAGGAAAAATTGGAACACAGAGGGACAAAGCTTCCAATACTACGAGAGATGCAAACAGGCAAAATCCGGGCTGGTACTGCTCCTTGAACAAGGCATCTTAGTTAAATTTAATTCCGAGCTCTACTGTAGCAAGTGGAACGTGGTCACTCCTCACTCCACGTTCTAAATTTAGAATGCTACATTGTACAGCAACCAAACATCAAGTCACTGTTACGACAGCCTTCTTTGTCTTGGAACCTTGTATCACGTACAGAGCGAGGGACAGAGTTACCAAAGTAATGTTTCTATACTGAGAGGAGTCGCTATTTTGAACATTGTCTTTGTTCCGAGCTTGTTGATGTCCACATAGCAATTGCGTGCGACCAAATTGCGAGGCTTGAAAAACCCGAGCAGAATTAGCTCGGAAGCTAAGTGTACCCTTTTTCGCATGCAGCTCCATATCTTTATGACAGTTTTGGAGTTCTCCTTCAGAATGTGATCGCAGCTAGCAGCACTTCTGATCTTCTCAACCTCGTCCCACGGTAATAGTACGCTCTTTTTTCTCGGCACGCAGTCATGGAAGTCAAATGTTGCTATTCTTTGACTACACGTAGTCAAAGGGAGCTACAAAGCATTTATAGAGAATCTTTCACTGATATCAAAGCTAGAATATTGGTACAATGAGTCTTTTGTTCGTCTAGGAATACTTGCTCTTTCGTCAGTCTATATAAAACGACTCTATTCTCTCACTTATTCATAGTCAGATCAGTTCCAATCCGCACAGCCATTCTTCACTTTTTGTTTTCTTCTTTCGTTTCTTCCAACCACTTTCGTTCAATCCTCATTCTTGTCGCAACATTTTGCCAATTTATAAACTGTTTGAATACAATCGTAAGAACTTTTCCACGCTCACACTCACTCTTTAAATCTACCCGTTTTAGGTCAAATGGGCTCCGGACGAGGAAGCAACAACGGCGGTCGAGGCGGTAAGGGCCGCGGAGTTGGAGGTGGAAACGGACAAAATGGAAACAGAGGCGCTGGCGCCAAAACATGCAACACATGCCAAAAGGTCGGCCATCTCGCAGCCGAATGTAGATCATCCGGAAACAATTCATCCAAGTGGTGCAGCCACTGCAGGATGGCCAACCACAATACAGCAGACTGTACTCGAAGTGGTAAGGACAACAACAACAGGAACAACAAGCAAGTCAATCCAAGCAATGCAAGCAGCAAGAGCATGAAACCGTGCAGATTCTGCCAGGAAATACACATGGACAAAGACTGTCCCTCCAAAGGCGTCAGGTTTGCAGATACGGGAATCAACTACGACGAATCAAGCATGAAAGATGTCCTAGGTGTTATTGGCTTCAGCTCTTCTTGCCATCACTGCAATGGCCAACATCTCAGCAACGACTGCCCTAAAGCCAATTATCAGGCACAAGATCTATTCATACATCAGCGCTACCCGGCACAGCCTGTTCAAGGAATACCACCTACACGTGTCTTCGACACGTGCGATTACATCAACGAAGAATTCGTAGCTGGAGATCCTTGGCATGATGTGTCTACCTACGGGCAAGGAAACATGAGCTACTCTGGTATCTACTACGCCCAGTCACAGAACACTGCTGTGTATCATCACATGCAGCAGTACCGAGTGGACATAGATGGTGATGTCATAATGGATTAGTGTCAAATGAAAGGTAAGTATGGATTGCGGGCTGGTCCCGGATTTGGTGTTAAGATTGAATCAAAATGTTAATAATCGTATTTGCACAATCTGCTGCTAAAATTATTGAGTGTACCAACATATATCATAGTGTCAGCTCTAGGATCAAAGTGATGCTCACCTCTCCGTCCTAGCTTATTTTGTCGAAGATTATGTTATCGAGTCACCAAAGTTTTGTTTTCGAATGAAGTAGAATGAGTAGCCGTTAATTCTACAGATAGGTTGAGGTTCTTTTTCAGCAAATGGCATTTTGGGAGTTATCTTCTCGTCCACTCCCGGAGAAAGCAAATCCAGACCGCATAGTTTCATTGTCCTAACCATAGGAATTCGGGGCAGCGACTGAATTTTGTTATGCTTCTGTCCTTGTCTTCTGTTCTAGAAGCTTCAAGGCGGATACAGCTGTTCTTCTCCCTATGTAAAGCTCCAGAGTTGTCTTTTGCATCCGATGCATTGGATTTGTTTACATTAAAAGGTGGATCTCACAAGCGACTCCAAGTGTGTAGTAAAATGATTGGGATTTTTGAACAATTGGCACTGGGAACGGGAGTGACCATGAATATTGTTAAGCTGATACTAATTCATCGTGTATAGACCTACAACGTCTGGATATAGCGATAATAGAAAAAGTATTCCGGTCCAATGCTCAACTACCAATTTCTCTCTAATTGCTGCCCGAGATGTTTGTTTGCGATAACATTCACTGGAACGGGCAGTCTTGCAGACAGTGGTGCTAAAGGTGATAAATTTTCAACGTATCTCCTCAATTATGATCACAACACAGTAGTGAGGAGTGCACGCAAGGTTGTGGCTACTGAGTGGAAGGTCATTACGAATATGTATTATTCTAAGCTCTTTTAGAATTCCTAGAGCCTTATGGGATTTCTTCAGTCTAATCTCTTATTGTCAACTACAAGATAACCCGTATCGAAAGCTGGCTTCTCCAGAAGCTGCACGCTTCCAAACAAATACCAAGTCATAGATGGCACCTTGTTTTCAGCCCCAAGAAGATTTCACGACCGATATGATAATTTAGCGCTTCTTCATATATGTTGAAGAAGCAAAAAGGAATTTATCAAGGGGCTCACTGCTCAGTCCTCTCAGCGCTATGATATATATATTCACTAGACATTATCAAGCCCTGGAAGAGCACAAAAAGGTTGAGACATTCACTCTACGATTCCCGAGCAGAGCTGCTGGCGGTGGCTATATATCACACGCTCCCCAGGTTTTCTTCCAACTTGGAATCACAACCAACAATATACCCGCTCATGAGGATACCTTAAACACCCAGGTAGAATGTGACCTTACTTTTCACAACATTCATCCTTTGCAAAAGCCTCTTACATACACTCACTCGGGACTCAACAGCTCAACTCAACCCAGAGCTACACAAAGTTCTTCATCTTTATGAACGGAGTAGATCTACGTGAAGCTCTTCAAGCAACAGCGATATTTCGGTCCATTCACTCCAAATTGTCTCTTGGTATCCTACTATCAGCTCTTCAGCTCATTCAAAAGCAAGGCCACCAGGATCAAGGAAGCAAGCTTCAATTAATCACCACCTAGCGTCAAGCTGCTCGAGTAAGCTCGACTTAGGTAATGACAGACAGTTGACACTGAGGTATGGTGTCCATTCTCTCTCGCTCAATCTTATCTTTGGTCATCACACAAAGTTACTTCTCACTTTCCTCTTCATGAGCCGTTGGAAAACACAATACTGACTCTGGCTTTTATGACAGGTATTCGTCAGCTATCGGCGCTCTTCAAGCAGCATCTCTGAGAACAGCAGCAATGACTTCCAGTCGTAGATTGTCAATCAGCCTTGGTAAATTAACCCTCGCGCTGAGCGTCGATTGAGAGCTTACATTTCACAGATGACATGGAGATTGATGATCAAGATGGCTTTGAAAAAATCGACTTGACTGACATGGACGAAAACGACAATGTTGAGGACGATTTGCGTGGATGTTACCGGGAGAACTCCTACCCTTCGGTTGTATTCTCTTGCGCTGAGACAACTGAGACTGATCTCGAGATTGACGACGCCGACAGTCAGTCATTCTTGCGCCCTGTTTGACGAATATGGCTGATTATTTTAGTCATTGACAAATCTGATCAAGCGGCCGAGAAGGGTAATGAGGCCGATGAAGAAAGTGAAAGACAACAACTCATCCCAACCGTTATCTCGGCCAAGAAATCGGCATACATTCCATCAGCTCATGGCTACAACCCCTACACGATGGACAAAGAGGCCCTCCGCAGTCTGAGAATGGGATACGAGAATCTCAAAGGAAGCCGTATCGACAACGTGCGTTATTATGACCTCATTGCCATGCTGAGCAAGAATCTCAAGTACATTCCCAAGGCCAAAAGTCAGATCTTTATTGATTGCTTGAAAACTCTCGAGGGAAAGTGGAGAGATGCGAACAAGCCTCGAGAAGCCAAGAAGAATCGTCATCCTCACCCCAAAACCCCGGCCGACTTCCTCAAACTATTGCATTCTCTGAAGCCTGTAGAGCCTCCCAAGCCGCCTATGGTATTTGATGATGTTGCTCCACGTGTAGCAAAGCCGATGAAATTGGGCCACCACGTCAACCCCAACAGGTCGCGAAAGCAAGCTAAAGACAACGCAGCACACTTCCTCGAAGCTCCACGAGGAAAGCACAGTGCTAGGAAGGCCAAAGGTGGTGCATCTTCTTCCATTCCCAAATCCATTCTATCCAAAGAAGAAGAGCAAGAACATCCTTGGATGCCTTCTCCAGAACTGATTGCCCAAACTACAAATAGGAATGGTCTTCTGCTAAGAGCATGGGATCAGATGAGCGAATGCCGTATCAATGACCACACTGTTGGCTTCCTCTCCGGTGCTTCATGGTTCCCGCTAGGAGATGCTGAAAATCGCCACCGAGCAATCAGCGCCCATGCCAATTGGGGCTCCAGAGTCAAGACACCATTTATCTCTACCACCACAAGCTTTGAAGAGTTAGTCAAGATTCGTATTCCTGCATTCAGTGAACGCCAAACCTATGCAGGTATCAAGCACAACACCAAGTTGACCATCATCAACGCTCATGCTCGGCTTGCGAAAAAGTTCCCGATCCTGAAGATGACTACCGAGCTTGATTACTACCGCGTAGAGACTCCATACGGAAATCGTAGGCAGTTCAAAAACTCTTTCTTCAAAAATGAGTATCTTCTCTTGTTCAGATCTGAGGTTGATGAGATCGTCGGCACTTGGTGCTGGCAGGACATTGAGAGAACTGCTCGAGAGTCAAGAATTTCTGTCTACGAATGGTTCAAGACTGTCGCCGTCCCACTCTACGACGAGCATGAAGCTGCTCGGAAGGAGGGTCGGCCAATGAGGTTCACGGGTGGATGCTCTTGCTGTGGTCATTGAGAACACACAGATGCTCATATATCCGCAGGATGCGAGAGTTGAAGGTTTAGAAATGTTTCTAAAAATATCAGACATTTATGGACTTGAGGCGAATGATGGCATCCGCATCTACATTTCAGGTAGACATCGGAGACATCGGATGGAAGCAAGGAAATAAATCAAAAGCTCAATACTATGGCGATGGTAGACGTATTTTATGGGGCAGCAAACATACTTAGTAGCACAGATCAGGAGAGCACATCAGCCGAGCACTTGCTCCGGCCTGAGATTCTTCTGACTTGGCTACACGCATCATCTAGAGAAAGCAATGATCAAATGAATACAATGAAACAAGAAGCCTGATAACAATCTCTTGTCCAGTGACTTAGAAAAATATTTAACATGACAGCAAATCTGGGAATGGTCTCGGCACCATTTCTGTTCATAGACCACGGGACGAAAGCAAACAAAGGAGAGGAGTATTTTTTGTCAATGTTATTCAGACAAAGCCGCGCCTAAGGAGAGCCAAAATTTAGCCAGGCATCTGAGATTATGTCAGGAGGTTCTTCTTGATCCAGGGGCCCAAAGAGGCATTTGACTTCGACAAAGAAATTCGAATTTAGTGATTTGAGTTTTTGATTGAACTATCGTGAGTCTTTCATCTGGAGGCAAGGGCGACTTCCGCGATCAAGAAGGTTTCGGCTGGAAAGGTCAAATTGTTCTCAGAGGTTAAAAGGTCAAGGGACAAGATAGGGGACCTCGAGGCTGGCCAGAGTCGAAAGAGAATATTTCTTCCTTCTTTCATCCGTCATAGTTCCTCACCTTTCACTCGTCTGTGTCGTGTCTTTGGCATTCATTCATTCACTTTGCCACCAAGAGAACGCGATCCTGCATTCAACCATAACCATAAGGACGGTGCGTGATTGGCTCCCCCTGAATTGCCAGCCGCCAGCGATACAGCACCCTGACCCCGGCCCCGGTCTGTCAGTCAGCCTCAGCCTCGACTCGAACTCAAGCTCGAAGATCCCCAACTTTTCGGCTTGGACTTTAATTGCTCCATCTTCTCCGCAACTCCACGGTATCTTGACCCTTCGAGGGTGATCAAGATCAATACCGGCAAGCTGGCGAGATTCAGTATCATGAAGTGGTTCAAGAAAAAGAACAAGAAAGCGCGCTCAGAGGAGCATCTCGAAAGCATTCGGAGCTTTCCCCAGCATGCTACCCCGCCTGTGTCAAGCCATACCTTAGCAAAGCTTCCTGCGCCAATTCTTGAGCGCATCTTCGCCTTTGTTTGCCCGCATGCGAGGGACGAGACGTACGAGAGCTGCGAGGACTCTGCCGCGGAGGATACATGCATGCTATGCGATTTGCGCGATCTGTCGCATTGCGCGCAAGTCTCGAGGAAGTGGAGGGCTGCAGCTGTCAAGGTTCTGTAAGTCACCTTCGAAGCTTAACTCCTGCTCGGGACCCGGCTGACAAGACCTCTGCAGATACTACAGTATACGCATCGATGCCGTTCACTACTGCGATCTCGAAGATATCCTGGCGGAGAAGCGCAAATATCGGTCATTCATGCGACACAATGCTGAGCCTGAAGATACCGCGGCTGCGAGGCTGAAGTTTCTGGCCAGGACCCTTAACGACAATAGAGGAGGATTTGCGCTCAACGTTCGATACTTGAAGACGCCTTATATGACGAGAGAGACATGCAAACCGGATCTCGCAAGAACGGTTGCGTGCTGCCCAAATTTACGATACGTCGATCTCCCCGAAGGTGTTTTCCAAGATGACCCCTCCTGCAATACAATAAAGCAAGAAGTACAAGGACGATGTCCGGAATTGAGGAAGATGACATATGTGAGAGGAGCTGAGAAAGGATTGGAAATGCTGGCCAGTGGACACCAATGGCATAATCTGGAGGTGGTAGAGCTTGGGAAGCTGAACGTGGACCCTACCGTTCTTCGACAAGCATTGGGCTCCCTTCCGCATCTCCATGCTCTGAAAGTTACAGATATGATCTCTTTCCACGACCAGCTTTTGCAACATAGCGACTACCTCCCTCCCTTTCCCGCCCTCGACGAGATGATATTTGAGAACATACCCAATCTCACAGTAGATGGTCTGGTGGCATATCTCTTCCGTACCGATACACAGAATAAACTCAAGGTTCTGTCCCTGACAGCCACGGGCATCCATCCTCCATCTTTACAGAGAATCCTTGCGGTCGCCCCAAAGTTAGAGAGTCTTTCTATTACCGAATCAGTAACATCTTCCTTCCCAGCTGCGGACATCCCCACGCTTCAGTCAAGATCTCTTAAGGTCTTTCACTACGAAATCACATCTGCTGATTCCGCCAATGTATATGCCAATACAACTGCAAGTCACTATGCCTACCTCACAAGATCTCTGATGTCTGGTGGTCTTCCTTCTTTGACGGAGCTCTACGTTCGAGGTAAGTCCGTACCCAAGACTACTTGAGATCTGTAATTGACACTTTCTAGATCCTGACTTCCCCGAGACTCTTCTTGACCTGGCGCCACCTCTCCCCGGTTTCGCCACCGATCCCGATAATTTCAGTCCTTCAAAGACTCCAAATCCGTTGGCGCCTCACAGTCCCAATCAAAATAGACTAAGTTCCAATAATCCTTTCGCAAGAATGCAGTCTGGGTAAGCCGCTCACTTCCCCACCCCCTGCAAAAAAGTTAACATCTTCTAGCCCCGGACTGAGGCAAGAACTCCAAGTCTTTAGCAAAGGACTTGACGAAATGGAATGGAACTTCTCCAGAGTCCAACCACCAGTCCGAGGTAGACGAGGTAGCGCCACAGCACCACGACCAGTCAGTTCCTATGGCTTAAGCGACAGCATGGGCAAAGGTTGGCAATCAGCAAGCGGCGGTGCTCGCAAAAGTGTCATCGTGGGAAATGGCTTTGGAGGTTTCCTGGCTGTGCCCTCTGATGGTGGTGGTCGACCTAGCAGTTCTGCGGGTGAAAAGCGGAGGGGAAGTCAATACGATATGTGGCGATGACATATGGCTCAATGGATGTAAATAGGTCCCGGATCTTACGAGTCTGAGATGCGCGATACCAAGGATGTGAAGAGGTTGAAAAGGTTGAAAATTTGGTAGATACGGTGGGTGTTTTGATGCTTTACGACTTGTTTGAATAGGAAAGGGTTGGGCACGTTTTTGACGCATGGGAATGGATGGATGGATTGAATTGGTAATTCTCGCTTCATGTAGGTATACCCCGGCGCTGCTAATGAATCAAAACGAATTATTTACGAGTCAAGTTGTTGGTATAATCAAGATTGCCCGACGATCAAGTGTTGAGACTGATTGACAACATTTGGCTGCCCCGAAATCTCAGGTCCGAAGGAGCAACATGTGTCGGTTGATATCATATTTTGGTTCAAAACTACCTAGTCCTAGATCAATGCCTTAACCTATACCAGAAATTGCCGAAGTCTTACTACACCTTTCATATAGATGAAATATCGATGGGGATTCAGGACTACAGTCCCTTCGATCCACTTCATCAACGGGGCAACCTCATCCATTACTCGATTCCCGAACCAGCTGCAACTTGCAAGAAGTAGCTACATTCTCAGGGTTCACGACCTAACCTCCGGCGTTGAAGCAGCCTGTCCATCTCAACCACACCACCTTTCTCCTCATCCCCCAACATCTCGGATATAGAATGAGGGACCGATCCAGAAGATATGGGAGGCACCTCAATTCTTTTACTGATACTAAAGAAGAAAGAGAGAGTAAAGCGCTCGGTTCGAAGGAGATATACTCCTTGCCCTGAAGGGGTCTTCCTGGTCCTGCATCTACGTACCACGAGGCTTTAACATCACTCACTCCTGCGACAATAAACCCTGAGGCGCGTTTCGTGTATCTACCTAAGCCCCGCATGCCTGATTTAACGATGGCAGAGAAGCATATACTTCTGAAGAGCGCGACATACAGCATCGACATACCGGAATTACGGCGCAGGGAGGTGGATGGCGCGATGAAGATAATACACATGCCGAGGAAGACGAGCAAGACCGAGCGAGGACGGATGTAGCGCATCAATCCCACGCCAGCGAATCGACCAAGTGTGACTGCTCCTTGTGCGCCAGCGAAGTATTTGGCAGCTAAGCCGCAGTGTGTGGTCAGTGAAACCCTTCTTTTGGCAGAGCGACGCGGAAATGTCTCAAGAAAAGGTCGAGAGTTGGTGAGGTTAGAAAAGGTTCGAACACAGTGCGTACCAAGTGATGAGCAGGTATTGGCACGTGTTTAGTCCATGTAGTTTTGGAATAGCTGGCAGTTGCTACTTGAGTTCCTGTGTCGTAGAATGGCGCGAAGGCCGGCGTGAGAGAAGCGGGAAGGAGCTTATAAGTAGAAAGTTATGCCAAGAAGGAAGATAAAATAGGCCATGGTGGGCTATACCTATTGTACTGTTTGTAAGTATTTGTATTGTCTCCTGTTTGCTTGAAGAAGACGTAGGATCCTAGGACTAGTGTGAAGACTGTGCCGAATTTTGTTAAAGGCTTGAGAGATGTTGATTCTCATCGCTGCGTCTCGAGGAGGTCCACAGACCTTGAAGCTGTTCATGAGTCCCAGTCTGCGTTGCTCGAGGATTGGGATGACTTTACCATTAATGTATGGATTAGCATCAGTTTCCTCTGCGCCCAACCCATTTCCAACGATAAATATAGCAGCACAAAACCCTCCGAATGATCTATGGAGAAGGCAAGGCCATGCAACGATGGCGGCGATACTATACAAACAGAAACCCCAGATAAAGACAGGCTTGTAGCCATAGTATCTTAGGATATCGTTTGCATGTCCGAGGGAAGCCAAAAGATACTCTCTATAGTCAATCAGGAAGTGTTCCCATTATGATCATTTAAGAGATCACGTACCCAAAGTAAGCAGCCTGCAACCCCGAAGATCTCGCTCTCGTTATTCGTAATGTATTCTGGAAACGCTTATTCAGAGTATTGAGCAATCCGTATGAGAAACTCCGATATCACTTGTTAGTAATTTCCGAATTGTGAAGTGAAAGACAGCAGAGACGTACCCAAAGGAAGAACAGCACAGTGGCCAACCATATCGGATCTATAGACTGTCGCAAAGTTCACTCAGCAGCATTGGTCTTCTCGTTATCTCGCGTCCTGGGTGTGATTTTCTTAAATATCGCCGTTGTTAACGCTACTAAGGACAATCCTGATGTGTAATAAAAATAAATAGGATTTGGAATAAAATCCGAAACCTTTTTTTCAAGCCGGTGAAGTGCGACGCCACCATTGTTTAACGATACGTATTGCGCGACGTCCTGACTGACTACCCCTCATTGCTTCATCGACGTTGCATTGATCGACAGCGGGGTAGTTTCTTCCCCGCAAACTCTCATGGGGGGCAAAACGAAATTTCGAGCACTCTCATTCGTGAATAGGTTTGTGTTTATCAGATTGAGAGTGCATGCTCGAAATTTTTACCAGTCTTCTCCGTCGAATTCTTTCTCTCCTCCCAATACTTCGTACATGGCCTAAATATTGTTCTTTATATCTTGGATTCAGCGAGATTTAAGGTCTATCTTCAACGTCACTATGTTTGACATGTCTTTGATGATGTCATCTACTGAAATTTTGATGTCGCCAGGTAGTTCCATGACACAAGTTTTACTATGACAGGTGGGATTCAAAAAAGAGTTACATGACATTAGGATATGAATCTAGATAATCTGACAGGTTGCGAAGCGGACTATCTAATTTTCAGCCAGAGGTCCCACGTTCCCTGCTCTTCCTCGCGATTCAGTGCTCTAGTCTTGATGCACATTGGAATTGTTCAAATCTTAGATATTGCCGTAAAGTTAATGTGAAGCTCAACATGGGTATCAACTGATTTCAGAACAATTTAAAATTCATGATATTCGCTAGAAGTATTTCTATATCATAACGTCTAGAGAGAGAGAACTCCAGCTTGAGAAGACATGGTAGGATTGTCAATGATCTCTTCAGCAGATATTTGAAATCCTTGTCGCGCAAAATCTTCAGAAAGCTGAGCGGCTGCTAGCAGATCTCCACGAAGATTGAAGAATGATGTGCTGTCTGTTGTACCAGCTGGGAGGACGTCATTGTTATCACCGAAGATCCTAGACCAAGTGGCTTGCACAATTGTCAGTTTCTCAGAGCTTGGCAAAGTAGGGATTGGCGCAAGAGAGATTCTATCCGGAATCGGTACAGGCAGCTGCGCGTGAAATTCGTCTGTTGGTATTTTCAAATGAGTGTTCAAGTTGCGAGTTAGCTTGGTAATATTCTCGCAAAGTGAGTTCAGCATTTTTTGAGCCAGCGTCCCTGGTAGAGTATTGCTGGAGTAGGTGAAGTCGATGTAGAAGTTGTCACCAGCCGGCCCTGTCCAGATCCAGATATCCGAAACATCATGGTCGGGCGTGAAATTTCCAAGTCTCATTTCAATATCGCCCCACATGTCCATAGCATTCATACCGACGCTGAAATTAGTGTGCTGCAGTACTGAGCTGAATCTGGTCCACTTTGGCCAAGTAGTGCATTTTTCGATGATCTGCTGCAGCCCGTAATTTTCATGCGGTAACATATCCAGATGTTGAGCTTGCACATACTGAAGAAGGTCTGCGAATGTGGCAGCTGAGTTCAGCTTGACTCGGACTGGCACAAGGTTCATGCAAGGCCCGACAATCTCGTCTATCCCGTAGATTGGAGCACTTCGCCCGGTTGTGATCTGACCAAAAGTCACATCTGAACTACCCGAGAACTCAGCAAGAACCAAAGACCAGGCTGTCTTAACCATAGAAGCGAAAGTGATACCAGTAGATTTCATATCTGGTGCTGCCACTGTTCTTTTCAAGGACTTGTTGATGGGATTCTGGTAAGGCGGTCCTTTGTGGTCCACGACCTGAGTCATTGTAGAGCCATCAAGGAGGACTCGCCAAAATGACTCTGTCTCTGTTGTTGGTATATTCTGGAGTCCGGAAATAAGTTGATGATATGGAGAACTGCTCGTGAACGTCTCGCCACAATAAGCAGCCTTAAGATCTCTGACAATGATTGGCAAAGATATTCCATCGTACAGCGAATGAGAGATTCTCATCATCAATTTGTGTCCATTCTGTCCTTGTTTTACCAACAATAATCGGATTACTGGATCTCCGAATCGCACCGAACGCTCCATGTCGAGTTCAATGATTGCTGATTGGGCATCTGGGCTTCCGTCACTTTCGTATGTCACAAATTCTGGTACTACGCTTTTCATGACCACTTGAAATAACTTGTCTTTGTGAGGAACAAATGTCGTGCGGAGGACTGTGTGATGCTCAAGAAGCGTTTGACATGCATTGCGCAGTCTATTCAAGTCAAGTGCCCCTTTGAAGTCGAAAATGAAGTAATTGTTGAAGCCTCGAGTCCTGAGCTGTCCACAACCTTGAGTCCATTTTTGATAATCAGTAGCCTCGAGTACGTCTTCGATTTCTCCCGATTCCTTGCAGAGTTGAGGGTAGATGATTGTCTTAATAAACTTTGGGACATCTGCACCCTTCAATGTCGAGATTGGCTGGTATTTGATATGTTCTTCGTCTTTTGATGAGATAGACTCAACCGTCTTGGCCATATTCACAAGCCTTGGGGACATGAAAATCGACCTGATAGTTAACAGTAGGCCATCGTCTCTTGCAGAAGCAGACAGCCTCATTGCTGCGACGGAGTCTCCGCCGAGTCGTAGAAAGTTTGAGTCCAGGCCAACCAAATCGGGTGCTATATTCAATACCTTCGACCACAAGCCTTGAAGTTTCTTCTCCGTGACAGTCGAAGGAGCTCTGACATTGCCTTGGCCACTGAGTAGATATGGGTGGATCTGGTCAGTGGTGAGGCCCTGGCCGAAAGCCCTGATAGCCTTTCTATCTATCTTTCCTCCGGCTGTCAAGGGTAAATGGTGAACCGGAATAAAGGCGGCAGGTACCATATGTCTTGGGAGTATCTGCTCACATTCAGACCTCACTTTGCTGAGAAGTTCGCTAATAGCAGAGTCCATTTGAATGATCAATCCATTATGTTGCTCCGCCTCACTCGATACGCCTTCTATGCGGAAGAATGCTGCCAGGATGGAATCTCTTTTACTATCGGAGAATCGGAGCACGTCTACCACGGAATAGCATTTCGCCGGACTGCATTTCTTTAGATTTTGCTCGATCTCTCCAAGCTCGATTCGTTGCCCATGTATCTTCACTTGCGTGTCTCTACGTCCAACGAAAAGTATCTCTCCGCTTGAGCCATATCGAACAAGATCGCCGCTTCTGTAAAATCGCCTGTCTCTGTTAGAACCGTCGACTGACCACTGTGGATTCTTGATGAAGGCAGCTGCAGTCTTCTTCGGATCGTTAAGATATTCACGGGCGAGAGTAGGCCCTTCGATCAGAAGCTCTCCAATGCAACCGATGGGGGCAAGAACGTCTGGATTTGTAGCGTCTGTGACCCACAAGGTAGCGCCAACGGGGGTTCCTAAACTTGCAGGATCCGCTTGAAGAGCTACATTCGGGGCTCGACAGCACCACTAGTTATAAAGTCAGTATTTGGTTCATAGGACGCACAGGGCTGAGCGAGCAGATTACTCACGATGGCACATTCTGCTGGACCTGTATCATCGTTAGCATGTTGATCAACACGGTGCATGTCTGAGGGGCGGGTAGTGACATACCATATGAGTTTATCAAATTTACATGTTCTGCCCAAACCTCGATATTTTGGTCTGTACAATGCTCTCCTCCAAGAATAAGAACTTCCAAACCAGGAACCTCAGTAGGCGTCAGAAAGCCGGCGACAGTCGGCGTCAAAAAAGTCCAATTGACTTTCAGGGTATTGATGGTGGCTGCTAAGCTGCTCATACGCTGCTCTTCGGACGGCACACACACGCATCCACCTTGCATCAATGTTGTCAGTATCTCACCCATACTGACGTCGTAAGTATAAGCTGCGAACTGAAGTACTCGTGAGTTGGATTTGATGTTAAGTGCTTTTGAATGCTCCTTGGCACTACTAACGAAAGCTCCATGTTCCATCACGATGCCCTTCGGAACGCCAGTTGAGCCGGAAGCTATGTGTCATTAGAAAAGTCCGGCGCATTACCTGGGTCGAAAGACTTACTGAAAACAACGAAAGCGGCATCAGTCGGCTTGCCAGGAGAAATTTTGATGCCTGAGTTAGTAGTATATCCGTCTATTGTGGACTGATCAACACTCAGAGTCACGAGGCCCGGCAATTCGAATTCGTCCTGATATCGACTACTAGTCAAAATAACCTTCGCCGACACATCTCCAATGATGAGATCTTTTCGACTCTTTGGGTGCTTTGGGTCCAAACATAGGTATGCGCCTCCTGCTTTGAGTACGGCCAGAATAGCGACAATTGTCCAAGCAGATTTATCAAAACATAGAGGGACAAATACATTTGGTCTGACTCCGAGATCCCTCAGGTGTAGAGCAAGAGTGGTTGCCATACAGTCGAGGGTTTCGTAGGAAAAACCAGCGTCCCAAGACTGAACAGCAGGTGAGTGTGGCGTGAGTGCAGCTCGGCGTTCAATAACATGGTGTACACAATCTTCAACAGCAGGATATTCAACTGCTTGGTTCCATGAAAGAACTTCAATTCTGTCCTTCTTGCTAGAGATCTCAATGTCCTTCACCTGCCCTGTACTCGTGGAAATGTCGTTGAATTGGTGTAGAACATGCTCAAATTGGTCCATCATTCGCTGTATTTGACGGCCACCGGTACCATTTTCACGATATTGCGCTGTGATCTTGATTTTATCCGAATAGAGTCGACATTCAACAATAAGTGCGTACGTCATCGTCACCATCTCCCCTTTTGCAAATAACACCTTCTCTTTCCAGACATCACTGCGCATATCTTCAGATCCTTCTGGCTGAATTACCAACAGGTTCTGAAAATTACAAACAGTCTCGGCTGCCACTCCAAAAGACCTGATCTTTTGAAGGCCTGTGTGCTCGAATGGAATCATATCGGTGGCTTGATTTTGTACTCTTTGTAGGAACTGCTCCACAGTCTCATTTGCGTCAATGGAAACACACACCGGGATTGTAGCTATCAACGGGCCAGTCATACGCTCGATATTGGGAAGAGGAGCGTTCCGGCCAGTAGAGATGGCTCCAAAGAACACGTCTTGGCTGTCTGCATATCTAGCTACTACTAGAGCCCATGCCGCTCTAATAACAGTCGGTAGAGTAATTTCAGATCCAGAAGGTCGTCGAATATCCGCGTACTGTGAAATCTGCGTCTCGATTGGTGCGTGCGCTGCGGGTCGAGGTTCCGGAAAGCTCGACAGGGACTTTCCGGAGAATTGGGATAGCCAGAAGGACTTCGAGGCATCGGTATCAGATGTCATAAGATACTTGATGAAATTGACATATGGCGGTGGAGCAGTCTGTCTAGTTTGATTTTTATAGAGGTATTTGAAGTCTTCCATGATCAGCATCAGCGACCAGCCATCGTACAGTGAATGATGCGCTGTCAACACAAAATAACAGTCATCCGGTTCTGAGATGATAGCGTAGCGAACAAGGGGGTCTCCATGATCCATCTGATGCCTCTTGTCTCTGACGAGGTACTCTTTTAGATCAGACCCGTGGTACCAGGTGATCTGCTCGTCGACAATGAACTGAATTGATTGCAAACCAGTATGAGCAAGCCGGGTACGCAGGATCGAGTTTCTTTCGGCAGTCTTTAGCCATGTTGCCTTGAATTGTTCGATGTCAACGTTTGCTCTCAAACTCAGTGTAATTTGGCTCATATAAGAACCTGGTTGCTTGATGGAGAGCAGAAAGAGACCTTCTTGCAAGGCAGATGTCGGGAAAGCATCTTCTATTTTCTCTTGGGGTATGTGATACCTCCCGCATAGCTTATTCAACGTTGTGTCCACATCTTCCGAGTTTGCAAGCAGCGAAAAAGGTTCAATGCCCGTGTCGACGATATCACTCGTGTTGGCCGCGACTGCTGCCATATCTTCCAAGCGGGTGTTCTGGAAAATCTTTGCCACGGTCAAGGATATTCCGAAGTCCCTGGCTAGAGTTGTCAAGTGCATAGCACCAATGGAATCTCCACCTAAGCGGAAAAAGCTGTCATCAAGCCCAATTGTAGCCTGATCCGAGAGACAGAGAATCTTACTCCAAACTTGCGCTAGCGACTTTTCCACCTCAGTGACGGGAGGTCGCTTTTGAGAATCGGCCAGGGAGTACTGCTCGACTTCTTTCGGTGATAATTTTGAGGATATCTGACGCAGCTCTCGCCTGTTTGTTTTTCCTGACGGAAGCAGAGGCATTTTGGCTAATGGAATGTACAATGTCGGAATCATGTACACAGGTAATTTCTCAGCCAGAATTCCATCAGCTGCAACTATCGATTTCTTAAGGCTGCTTGACATCTGAA
>JACBAH010007407.1:0-29478 GCA_014282315.1 Neospermospora avenae | reverse complement strand
TCCCATCCCATCGCAGGCCAAGCCCGGCATGCCAACACAACCCAACCCAGCAGCCCACCTTCAATTCCACTGGCGCGCTAACAAAACCGCAGGCCCCTGGGACTGGATAATCAGGTCAAATCACCAACCTGCAACCTTCCACCTCCTTCCTCTCCTCTCGTTTGCTCTGCCCTCGTCTCTCTCCTCTCATCTATCTAATCCGAAAGTCTCCTCTATCGTCAGACGTCGGGATCGCGAGTGGTTTTCTTCCTCTCTCTTCCTCTCGTCTCTTTTCTGCGGTTTCTTTCTTCCGTTCCAACTCATCAATTCAAAGTCAAGTTCGTCTTCCTCGTCGTCTCGTCGTCGTCGTCGCCTTCTTAACTTTCACTTGGTTTATCCTCTCGCAGAGCTTCCACTCCGCTTCGTTGTCGTATCACTCGTCTTCATCAGTTAAACTTCAACGCGCACTCAAATAATAGCGATATTATTTCCTCTCGACATTCACCTTTCATCCTCGGCTTTTCTGCCCAGGATTTCTATCGATTTCGAGTCTCAGCGCTGTTATTACCGTTCGAGTCACACAAAGGCGAGGAATCACAAGCTCGGCCAACTTTCCATATCTCACTGCTATCTGGAGTTTTGGCTTGAAGGAAACTTTCGCGAAGTCGAGTCCCTGCTCTACCGCTGTAATACCACCATCGCATATTTCGTCAGCGCAACTTGGTTTCGATTTTCTTCCAGCTTTCGAAAGTATCCACAATGGCAGACAACGGTCCTCCTCCTTCCGGCGCTCAGTTGCCGCCTCCTCCACAGACGACTGCTGGCGCACCGGGTTACGAAAATGGGCACAATGGTCAAGTTAATAACCATATGCCACCGCCACCTCTCGCGCCCGTCATAATTCCGCAAAACACAAACCCCATTCCCACTGCTATCTCGTCGCCAATGGGGGAGAATGGAGGAATGATGTCCCCAGACAGCGCTGGTGGTTTTGTGCGCCGCGCCGCCCCCGAGCCCAATAAGCGCGCGTTGTACGTTGGAGGTCTTGACCCGCGAGTTACAGAGGATGTGCTCCGTCAGATCTTCGAGACTACTGGGCATGTGCAGAATGTCAAAATCATTCCAGACAAGAATGTCGGTGCTGTACGTATCAATCCATTCTTTGTAAACTGAACTCCTGAAGCTTTGTCGTGTAGCAGCGGCTGTTGGTGGACGCAACAGATCACCTCTTTCATCTGGCGAGACATTCACTACAAGAAATTTTTTAAAGCACAAAAACTCACCACGCTAACTTTTAAGGACCCATTGCAGTCGAAAGGATTCAACTACGGTTTTGTGGAATACGACGACCCCGGAGCAGCAGAACGAGCCATGCAGACCCTTAACGGCAGACGGGTGCACCAGGCGGTACGTAAAGGTTCTTCCTCCTTCTGCCCCAGATACTGACAGTGTCTTCTGCAGGAAATTCGTGTCAACTGGGCTTATCAATCCAACACCTCAAACAAGGAAGATACCTCGAACCACTTTCACATTTTCGTCGGTGATCTCTCGAACGAAGTCAATGATGAAGTACTTCTCCAAGCGTTCTCCGCTTTTGGCTCGGTCTCTGAAGCTCGTGTCATGTGGGACATGAAGACAGGTCGATCTCGAGGATATGGCTTTGTTGCTTTCCGCGAGCGTCAGGATGCTGAGAAGGCATTGAGCTCCATGGATGGAGAATGGCTTGGATCTCGCGCAATCCGCTGCAACTGGGCCAACCAGAAAGGACAGCCTTCAATCTCCCAGCAACAAGCCATGTCAGCCATGGGCATGACTCCTACTACTCCATTCGGTCACCACCATTTCCCTACACACGGCGTTCAGAGCTATGACATGATCGTTCAGCAGACACCTGCTTGGCAGACCACTGTCTACGTTGGGAATCTCACCCCATACACAACCCAGAATGACCTCATCCCACTGTTCCAGAACTTTGGATATGTTGTTGAGACCCGCTTCCAAGCTGATCGTGGATTCGCCTTTGTGAAGATGGATTCACACGAGAATGCCGCTATGGCTATCTGTCAACTGAGCGGATACAACGTCAACGGCCGACCTCTCAAGTGCAGCGTAAGTGATCTCAAGGTCCTTTGTGTACTGCAGCAGCTAATATGAGTACAGTGGGGTAAAGACAAGGCACCTGGCCAACCTGGTCTAGATGGAGCTCAGGCTGCTTGGAGTCCCCAAGCTCCTACTCCCGGAGGATACCCTGGTACTCCATCTCAGTACTTCCCTCAATACGGTGGAATGCCTCAACCTCAAGGCCCTCAATCGGCTGGTCCCATGCCTACTGGTCAAACGCCTGGTCAATTCGCTCCTCAAGGTGGCTATGGTGGCCCAGCTCAATCCCCTGGTCAATACGCCAACCCTCAAATGTATGGTGGATCTACCAGTGCAGGTGGATATGGCCGCGGTCAGCCAACACCAAACCCTCAATGGAGCGCTCCTGCCGCCCAGAATTTTGGAAATGGTTTCGGTGGCTACCAAGGATAATTTACTAATGATTGCGTTGTTCTTGCGATTTTACTGCGGGCTCTCATGGTGGAGGACATGATATTAGGATTTGTTTTCTGCATCTAGTTCTCTATTCAGATTGATCGCTTGCCCCGGCAATGCCGTTCAGTTTGATTGCACAGGAGCCTTTCATTTGAGGATGCTTTTCTTAATCAAGTTCCTCTGTCTTGTTTTCTTAGGATGGTGATGCGCCACTAAAAGTTGTTTTCTTAGGTTATTTTATCGTTGGGACTTTTGGAAATTCTCGGCATTTTGATTTTGCCCTTCTCGTTCCGCTCTTGTCTTCATGAGTTCACGAATCTACTATCAGCGACTACCCAGTTCCCTAAGTGTCAACTTTGCTCTTGTTGTAGTTATTGAAAGTAGGCGGGTAGTTACATGAGATGATCTGTAACTGGAAGAGTGTAATGACATTAGGATTCGATCGAAATTGCCTGTGCTAAGACTGGCAGTTCATTGCATATGTGAGGACTGTTGATATATGACTCGGACAATTTAGCTGCCACATCTAGTGAAAATGTCATATAAAGCAGACGACCTTATCAGCCAGCCCATCAAGTCTGGCTAGCTGATTAAGATGCTCTCCTTAGCGCTGTAGTACCTCCATCCAGTTTAGCCACGTGATCATGCCACTCGCGCGACGCGGGTCGCGCTTTTTTCACGCGAGGGGCAAGCCTCTTAGACCTTCGAGAAAGCGCAGATAATAACACCTAAAGAATCCTCGATGTCCGCACGATGGACTAAACGCCAACCTCTAGAAAATCCCTGACCGAGTGTATGCCGGCTGGCTTGATCCGCTTTCCGGCCTTCTCACTTGCCTCTGCCTCTCGAGGACTGCTTGCGAGTTGCTGGAAAGCCCGGATTGCCCCTTATCCTTCTACGACTCTGGATGCGCCCGCTAGGACTCTACAATACTCATCAATTGCAGCCGTGATGTTAGGAAAAGCAGTCAAGAGCCACGAGGCTTCGAAGCCCAAAACGCCTCTCGAGAAACAACTTTTTTCTTCAAGCAACCCTGCGCAAAATGGCAACATCGAAGACCAATTCAAGAAACCTCGCCCCTCGACGCAATCGATCGGTGGCTACACTGGCTACAAGAACTCCTTCGCGAAACCTGCGATTCCTTCTAAATCTTCGAAACCATCACATCCTCTTCGTCCGAGATCACCAAATATTAAGCAACCCTTTAGCAGAACCCCCAGCATACCGTCCGTTCCTAGTCTAACGTCGACTGCATCTTCGTTGTCATCGGTCTTGAGTCGTGCAGATTCTTTCCGAGACTCGCCAGACACAATCGATCTTACGAAAGATATGCCCGTGGTCTCAAGATCAGCAATGTCCAACATAGCGGCAGTCGAATACAATTTTGACGACTTTGAGGACGATGCAGATATCGATTTAGACATGGACTATGAATTGCCTATGTCCATGCCTGCACCACCCAAACCCTCTCAAGACAAGCCTCGTCCGACGCCTTCTCCGTATACTCTACCAAAAATACTTCGCCAGTCAACTCCCCAAAATCCAGCGAGTAGTGCGCAGACATGGTCCTCTTCCTCTCCCTCACATAAACTGACCCCCCCTGGTATGTTGAAGAGACGAGAACGCGAAGAAGCAACGGAGAAAGACTCGACTATGATAACAGAAGATGCCCCTAATCCTAACCCTCGACCGGTCAAGCGGAGAACTTTGCCATGGGTACAAAAGCGAGCCGAGGGAGATGAGGCTACCGAATTGAGGGAAGAGCAAGAAGATGAAATGGCATCCATTGCATCTTCTGGATCACAGCCACATATATTCTGCTTTCGGTGCAAAGGAACTGGCCATTATGCTAAAGACTGTGAGAATTTGAAGAAGGGTCAAGGAACGAAATGGGACTTTACACCTAAAGAGAAGCGCATGCCGTGGAATAATACTGGTAGTGCGATAGCAGAAGAAAAAAAGAGATTCAAGGACAAGCAGAAGGCTAGGAGAACCGCCGAAGATGTGAATGCCGAAGGACGTCGCCGTAAAGCTGCGGTAATGACTCCAATCACTTTGAGCCAGGAGCAGCAGAAAGTGCTTGATTTGGTAGTGAATCAGAGCAAAAGTGTATTCTTCACTGGATCAGCTGGAACTGGAAAGTCGGTTCTGATGAGAGCTATAATTGCAGAATTACGCAAGAAATACTCTAAAGATCCAGATCGTGTCGCTGTCACTGCTTCTACCGGTCTTGCTGCCTGTAATATCGGTGGTGTAACCTTGCACAGCTTTGGGGGAATTGGACTTGGGAAGGAGGACGTACCAACGCTGGTGAAGAAAATCAAGAGGAATCAGAAGGCGAAGAATCGTTGGATCCGAACAAAAATTCTGATCGTCGACGAAATATCTATGGTGGATGGAGATTTATTCGACAAGCTGGAGAGTATCGCGAGACTGATGAGGAATAATGGGCGACCATTCGGTGGGATTCAGCTAGTCATCACGGGAGATTTCTTTCAATTGCCACCTGTGCCAGACTACGAAAGCAAAGGTAGAGCAGTCAAATTTGCGTTTGATGCCGGAACCTGGCCGACGGCCATTCATCACACTATCGGTCTTACTGAGGTTTTTCGTCAGAAGGATCCTGGTATGTCAACCTCTTAAGCCATTGTAAACTCAGCTAACATATTAGTCTTTGCAAATATGCTTAACGAGATGCGTTTGGGGAAGATTACGCCGGAAACCATTGCTGCCTTCAAGAAGTTGAGCAGACCCGTCGCACATGAAAATGGCCTGGCTGCCACCGAGCTGTATGAACGTCTTTCCCGCTTGTTTTTTTAATGCTAATTACCCGCAGTTTCCCTACACGAAATGAAGTCGAGAACTCTAATGCTTTCAGGATGCGAAGCTTGGTTGGAAAGAGCTACAAGTACGAAGCTCGAGACACTGGTACTATCACAGATGTGGGCATGCGCGACAAGCTGCTTTCCAACATGATGGCACCGAAAATGCTCGAATTGAAGAAGGGTGCTCAGGTCATGTTAATTAAGAACATGGACGATGGTCTGGTCAATGGTTCGCTAGGGAAGGTGACTGCTTTTATGAGCGAGAAGACCTTTGAGATGTACGACAGAAATCCAGACTTATTTGACGATGAAATCGGCGATGAAGACTTGACTGAAGAAGGCAAAGACGAGCGATCCAAGATCAGGGCCAGTTTCTCCTCGGTAAAAGAGTCGACAGCTGATGCAGGTCGGCTGTATCCTCTTGTTCAATTCTCAGCAGCCGACGGGACAATGAGAGCGATTCTCGTTCAACCGGAAGAGTGGAAAGTGGAATTACCCAGTGGTGAGGTACAGGCACAACGGTCACAATTGCCTCTCATTCTGGCATGGGCACTTTCCATTCACAAAGCGCAAGGACAAACACTCGAATGTGTCAAGATCGACCTCAAGAAGATTTTTGAGAAGGGACAGGCGTACGTTGCTCTGAGTCGAGCAACCAGTCAAGCTGGACTCGAGGTGCAGAATTTCGACAAATCCAAGGTTATGGCACATGCACGGGTTGGACAATTCTACGACAGCTTGTACAGCGTAAATAAGGCGCTCAAGCACCCGACAGTTGCCAAATCTGAGCTCCCGAAAGTCTCTAAGCCTGCCCAAACGAAAAAAGCTAAGACATATGAAGAGGAATTCATGATGGCCGAACTTGAGCAGACCAGGGGGTATGCCTTTGATGATGAAGAAGAAGCAGCCATGGCTGCGTATAGTTGACGGACCGACTGAATATCATTTCCTTTGTATTTTTGGTGGAGAATTGCTATCATTGCGTGGCGTTGCTCTAGTGTACGGCAGGAAGATGCTGGAAGGCATGGGATTATATACCACTCCATCACGGAGACATCATAGAAGGAGTACATTGGGCCTAGTATGCAGAGTTGTCGGATGCATGGTGGCTGATGGTTAGCAACAGAATTTGCTGGACCAGCTAATGCCGTTGGCGGAATCAGAATTGCAGAACGATACCTGTTCTGGAGAAAGCACATGTAGCAATCTTCAATCAGATTAATCAATGAATGCTGCCTCTGCCATGGTCGCGAAGTCCTGCGAGTGAGAAGCGATAAATTAGAGTGAAGGCTGTCCAATAGCTATACTCAAAACCAGGTAGCACTTTAATCTCTAAGCTTCTTTGGACTTATTCCTATACACCTCAATTTAACTAAGTGACAAGGAGCCAATTTTGAGACCTTACTCTGACAATTAGATGAGAAGCTAGGCTTCTGTCGAACCTACTCAACATCTAGAGTATTCAAATAATCATTATGTTAACTTCACACTCGAGCCGTTATGTTATCATAAGTCAACAATGTCAAAGTGAGACAAGTGAAATGAGGATATTGGATGGAGCACAAGGTTGAGACTCACCAAAGCCTCCTCGTATCAGCGTTTGAAGGTGGTAGCTGACATTCCCAAAGCTACGTAGCATTATCTCGTAATAAGTATCAAGCCAATCTCTTGATTTTAGGATATTCCTCAAGTCGGGGTCGTATACACTAGAAAAGTCTCGTGATCTTGCTAGCATGAACAAGTGCAGTCTTATAGCCGTTTCATGATATTTGATATTGTTGTGTTCGTTGAGGTCCCCCTCCCCCTCCCTCACAAACAGCCTCTCTTTTTGGACAATGTCCTGTTTCCCGTGTTATCGATAAGCCTGCAGCTGTGCATCACATCACTTACCCAACAGCCGGGTGCAGCAACAAGCAGCGCAACGTACCTGACCTAAGCAAGCGTCCTCAAAATAGTTTTGTCTTACCCACGCGACTTCCTCAAATCACGATCGCAACGCCAACAAGCAAGCACCTCCTAGACTCGACTACGAAGCCTGAGTGAGACAACTCTGGGACATCTATCATCATACAAGCACATACCACAACGCCTAGGTCCAATACGGAATCAAAGGGCGGTTTCTATTTGCCAGCCTCCTAGGTATCACAGAGATCGCTCAATCTTACTGTCGCGAAATCGTAATTCGACATTTAAAGACGGTGGAACACGGCGTTTGGTAGGATGTCGAACTCTTTTATTGGACTCACCATGCTGGTGACGTTGAAGGACCCGCCTGGAGCTCAATTGAGGGGTGTGGTTAAGCATATTGAGCCTGGAGTTGGTTTGACTCTGCTGAATGGTACGCCTTACCCGCAGGACCAGTGCGCTGGGACATCTGTTAAGCTAATACTACCTCAGTCGTCTGCCCTTCAAATGGCAAATACGTCCCGGAGTTCACAATCAAAGTGCCAGATATTGTTACTCTTGTCGAAGCTACGAGTGAAAACGCCAACCCCAACCATGCGCCCCCTCCTCGAGCGATTCCAGTCCCTCCAGTCGTCAAGTCAAAGCCTTTCGAAGATCCAGCTATCTTGAGCATGGGCAAACGGCCAACTCCTGTCAACAATTTCAGACCTGCTAACACCCCGCAATGGAGTACTACATCTATGGAGCGGACAGACTCGGCCCAGACTGCGACAGGAAGGGAGGCGCGAGGCCTTCGCGATTTAACACCAGCTGCAGTACTGGTGGAGCCCATGGAGACTATGCGCGTGGAGGACACCAAAGGAAGGCATGGAACGAATGGCACGCCACTGATAGAGGAAGAGGATGGAGAGGCAGACGTGCCAGCTGATCAGCCAGCGTCGAGACAGCGAAAACAGCGCAGGAGAAAGGGTCGCAAAGTGGCTGATGATGCCACTGGAGATCCGTCTATTACGCCAGCTAAGGAATCCACAAATTCGAAAGGCTGGAGGCAAACGCCGCTCCTAGAGCCAACGACATCTTTTCAGCCCTTTGCGACTCTTAAGAAAAACAGGCGAATGCATGGAAAGACGGAGGAGAATGGATGGCAAACTGAGGATGCAACGGACGTTCAGGAGATGGGCGACTTTGATTTCCAGGGAAGTCTGGCCAAATTTGACAAGACTACCATCTTCACTCAAATGCAAGCCGAGGACAGTGTCGCGGATGAAGATCGACTTGTCTCTCACAACAGGCTGCCCAGAGCGAAACCAGGAACCGCTGGTGGAAAGAACTTACATTACTCTGAGAACGTCCTCGAGGCTCCTAGTGCACTACCGAAGACTACTGCATGGAAGAGCGAAGCAGGCGATAGCGAAGATGGAGAGGGCATAGGCAGCCAGCGAGGATCCGGAAGCGGTAGGCTCTCGCGCAGAACTGAACGAGCTGAGAGCAAGCTCTCAATGAACCATCGATCGGTGTCTCGAAAAGGAAGCGCTGGTATCCATCCTGCTCGAACCCTTTCAGTAAGGTTTCAAGATCATGCCAAAACCCCACATGCTAATGGCCAAAAGATTCCAACGCCTGCTTCCAAGCCAAGCTTTTTTCTGGTTCCCTCAGATCGTCGCTGCGAACCAATATCCGCTCTGCAAATGCTCAATCTCGAGAACATTGCGGACAATGAATTGGGCCTATCAGAGGATATGATGACTGAAAATGCCGGTCGTGGAATTGCCGAAGTTGCTTTGTCTGCACTGAACACTGGCGGTGGACGAGGTCTGATTCAAGGCAAGAACAGCACGATATCTACTGTTGTTGTTCTCGCGGGAAACAACAAGAGTGGTCTTCGCGCTGTAGCAGCTGGACGGCATATTCGAAACCACGGTCTCAATGTCATTGTCTGCGTTTTAGGAATCGAGCGAGAATCAGAACTTCTCGTTGGCTTGAGACGTCAGATCAAGGTCTTCCGAGGCTTTGGAGGCAAAACAGTCACTAAAATTGAGCTCCTGGAGTACATCAAGTCTCTCGAATCAACTCCTGAACTGATTATCGATGGACTGCTTGGTCTCACCATATCTTTCGAGGAGTTGAGAACTGGAGACCAAGCCACAGCCTACGAGTTGATAGCATGGGCAAATCGGAGCAAAGCTCGAGTCTTAGCAATTGACGTCCCTACTGGCATCGATCCCACAACCGGAAAGGTAAGTATCATCGATGGGCGCCAGCTCTACATACATGCTGAGTACGTGGTTGCAATGGGTACGCCAAAGAAAGGTCTTCTAGAGGCCATGGCTCTTGGTGAAGGCGTGGCCGACGAAGACAGCAAGGCACAAGACTGGCAACTTTTCGTTGCAGATATTGGCTTAGGCCCAGCTGTTTGGAAGAAAGCTGGGACGAGAGTCAGACGAGGAGTCGAGTTTGACGGTAGTTGGGTCCTTCCGATGAGATTCGGAGGTGGGGAGTAGTCTTGCTGCTCCTGAAGTTCGATTAGTATCATTTTATTTAGCATGGCGTTGCCCCTTATATACTACACTGGGTGGGCGGATAGATTTGATTTTAAGCTTGATGGTTGGCTGCATAGTTAAAGGGGATTTGTGGCGCTGGTTCAGAAAAGTGACAATAGGCGAGGGCTCTATTTATTCGGCTGGAGTGGCTTATGGACAACGAGCAATGAAACTTATTAAAAGATCTTTTTTCTATACTTCCAGAAATGGTCTGAGCGACTCCGTGTTCTGGACTTTCAGATTTAAGATGATCAGATCACACAAGATCTTGCGCACATGAATACCAACAGATACTGCTGTAACAGTCTGAAGGTCAACTGTCCTTGGCGCTTGATAATTTCCTCTTGCGACATCCAGATACAAAAGTTTGTCAGAGTGGTATATTCTGGTGGGTATGTCCGAGTCCACTAAAGAGAATTTGCAATGGCCAATTATTATTGTCTACCTTTCTTTCAAGGTTGTTTGATGGATTGAAGTCCTGCTTATATCGGCGTGACTCATGGCCGGGTCTAACCGCAGACTTCCAGTTTAAAAAGACTTAAGTCTCGATTTGTGCCTTGCTAAACCTCGTATATTCGATGGTTTTTCCTGCACCAAGTCCCCTCACTCTACTCAAGTTTTAATCATTATGGAAGTCACATCCCAAGATGAGATGATGCTCAAGGTTGAGAACAGTCTTATAGATGGACCTTTCGCATGCACTTCTCTCACCAAGTTGTCTGGCGGAACGGCAAACTTCGTGTATCGCGGCACGCTGGCCACGCCTCTCTCAGATGGCACTAAGACGGTGGTCATAAAGCACACCGAAGGCTATGTAGCCCAGAGTCCAGGTTTCAAATTGACGACTACAAGATGTGTAAGATGTACCCCAATTTGTTCATTTGAAATTCAAGCCGGTCTGACGGGAACATAGGATTACGAACAAACAATGCTCAACGCTCTTTCTACCCTGCCACAAACAAGACACACTAACATCACCGTTCAACCACCTATCATGCACCTCTTTTCGCCATCTACCAATACCCAGATTTATAGCGACCTGCCCTCCTCCCTAGACTTGAAGAGCTATGTCCTCAAACACGCTTCATCGCTTTCACGCCCACAATGCGCACGTCTAGGTCATGCACTCGGTCTCTGGACGCGGAATTTCCACACATGGGCTCAGGCTGATGAGCAGAAAGGTCTGGTGGAGAGCATGAAGGGCAATGCAGCCATGCGGGATTTGAAGTTTAGCATCAACTACGAGACGCTTGTTAATACTGTAGAGCGGTTCCCTCAGATTCTCGGAGAAAGCAAGGAGATTTTTGAGAAGATTAGAGAGGAGAGAAGGGGTGAGATTGGTGATGATGGGGCAGTGCTTATCCATGGCGACTTATGGAGCGGGAAGTGAGTTGCTTTTGATCTTCTTCGTGAAAGCTCAGGGGTCGGATTTGTAGCTCAACAAGAAGACGAGACTGACGTGATGATAGTGTTCTCCTTCCGGATGGGCCCATTCCCGAACTTGAAGACCCTATGACAGTCTTCATCATAGACTGGGAACTCAGTCAAGTCGCCTCCCAAGCATTCGATCTCGGTCAAATGTTCGCAGAGCTCTTTGAGCTGAAGCATTTCAAAGATATTGACGCAGGGCTTTGGCTGATTGAAGCTTTCATGCAAGGGTATGGGGAGATCGATGAGAAATTGGCGTTTCGGACTGTTATTCATGCTGGGACGCATCTGATATGTTGGGGCTCTAGGGTACAGGGCTGGGGATCGGAAGAGCAGATCGAGGCCGTTGTGAAGGTGGGAAGGGAGTGGGTTGTTAGAGCTTGGGAGGGTGATAGACCGTTCTTTGAGAACAGGCCTTTGGGACGTCTCTTCGTGAAGTGATTGGGGGACTTTAGTCTACCATTCGAAAACCGCGGAAAGATTACAGGACTTTCTTCGCCGCTTTACTAGACACGAAAGAATAGTATCACATGATTAGAACAAGGTTATTCGATCCTAATGCTTGAACCATTGCAATCATATCTACGAGGCAACCCAAGACTAGACGATTCCAATAATCATATCACCCCCCACGCTTTGTCAATAGGCAGTGCAACTCCATTGATAGCTCTTGCTCCATCGCTTGCAAGGAACAAAATCACGTTCGCTACCTCGTTTGATGTGATACTCGGCGTTTCACCGACTGGGTTATGAAGCTCCCAAATTGGTCTTGAGAAATTGTCAGCTCTGCACTCAAGATTAAGACGTGGATCGTAATATCTTACCGGAGAGCGGCAAAGCCAGCTTCATCGAAATGGCCATTGTTCTCGAAGGCTTTGATGTTTGTATCCATAGCTAGAAATCTTGTCAGATGTGTGTGTCCTCGATTCGCAGTCTTTAGTACCGAGCGCGATCACGTTGATGCAGATCTGGAACGAAGAAGGGAAATACGTACTCCCAGGTAAAACAGCATTGCATCGGATCCCATCGTCTCTGAATCTCCATGCCGTATGCTTTGTCACTCCCAATAAACCATGCTTAGAAGTTGTGTATGCCAAACCTGCCGTAGCACCACTAACAGCTGCCTTACTGGCTACGTTGATGATAGATCCGTTTTTCTTGGCCTTCATGAATGGGATGACGGCGCGTATCATGCGCGTTGGCACTGTAAGATTCACATTCATGATACGTGACCATTCGGCATCGCTGAAGACGTCTATTGCTTCGAATGCGTCCATTACACCAGCTACATTTGCCAGCACGTCGATTTTGGGACTTTTCATGTCAGCACTATCCCCCATAGCAAAACAAAAATAGAGAATTTTCACTGGTTCCATTCTCAACGATGAAGAGGAGAGAAATCGTAATTCAGTTCATGGACTTACCCAAACTTGGCAACGCAGATCCTAACCACCTCATCACACTCCCCATCCTCCGTCAAATCACCTCTATGGAAATGAAACCTCTCTTGATCACGCTGGTCGATCTTCGCAAATTCCATGTCCGCAATATCAACACCGAGAACTTCATATTGGTGGCTGAGGAAAAGCTGAGTTGTAGCCAGACCGACGCCTGAGGCGCAGCCGGTTACGATGGCAACTTTTCCAAAGCCAACAACGTCAATCGTCCGCTGTGGTAGGATGGTCGTGCCATCGTGGTAATTGAACGGCATCCTCGCCGAGATGGTCAACTAATTTGAGTCAGTAGGTACGGCACTCTCGCTTTTGACTTGATAAATGCTCAAGTCTGAGATTATGAACAAAATGTGATATTGAGGTCACGAATGAATCTTGAGACATTGAATTTCATGATAAGACGGAGCATTTACTCACTTCAGGACTTTCAGAAGTCAACTTGTTAAGTCACTTTTACCGGTCACAAACTGGGCCAGTGACGGTAAGTTGTGGTGGTAGAAGATAAAATTTGAAGAGGCGAGAACCACGGCAAAGGTGAAGGCCTTGGAAGCTGTAGAAGAAGAAGAAGGTTTTGATGCATCGGTGGTATGAAATGAAGAGAGAATAGAGCTGGTATGAATTTATATTCTGCGAGTCTCCATTCCAAGCAAGTGAATATTGCCAAGCGAGCACGGGTGAGTCGAATCGTATGACTTTTGGGCGGTTCCGCCACCAATCCGCAAGGAGCCCGTCAAAAATGCGGAGAGTAATTGATACTTGCTCGGGAGGTGAAACGAGTTTTCAGGCCCCATGATGTGCTTTTGTAAACTATCGACAATGGCTGATTGCTGCGGATTTGCAGGTACTGTACTTGTGTAAGGGCTAGGTGACGCTAACAAAGCCGTCCAGGATTGTATAAAAAACGTCTCAAGCACCCAGAACTCCTCAGACATGGTCTATCTATTCCGGTGCTTGTCTTTTGATATCTCTTCGACTTCTGCCAGCGCAATCTTCCAGCATGCTTCAAGAGGTGTTTACAAGGCAATGCTGCGAGGATTTTTCTATGGTTAGCTATAGGCGAGCTTCTCGACATCACTGGATGGTCTCATTGTCTTCAGATGCAGTGTCATATGAGGCGTTACTTCTTGATATTTCTGCTGCGTAAAATCTTTCGAGACCGAGAATGTGTTCGGGAGAAACGTCCATCCTGAGGGGAAGGGGGGGGTTTATACTCACTGACGCTAGTCCAGGCTAGTACTCGCCAGTTGGACTTCGACGCCAACGCTCCTGCTCTTTTCGAATGGCAGCTTGAATCCTGACGCATAAAAGTAACAGAACGCTTGGTAATAGCAACATAATGGGACGTACGCAGCAGAAGCACAAGTACCATCCTTATAGGTACTTCGAACCTGGCAGCGTACCTTGTAGTTACGAATCAAAGGGTTGTATGCTACTCTAGAGATACACTGAAATACGTTACTTAAAGACATTTAATATGTCCGTGAATGGGCTCAAAATCTGTATCTGACAACCGTATTTCCGTGAATGTGTCGAGGTTGCAATGGAAGGCAGCTGGTACCCATGCCTAGTCATCAAACACCGCTTTGGAGTATTTATACTTTGATATAAAATGTGAATATACACCTACATAAATAAATATGTTGCCCAAATATGCTTCTTCACTCTTGAGAAGCTGTTCTATTTCTGATCCTCAACCCACGCCAACATCCATCTGTGTCAAGAAAATTTGACCTGTCAGCTAAGCCGGCCCTTTAACATGTCTGGTCATGACCATCCGAATCCAATCCAGATACCAATGCCACCCCGGCCTAAGCCATCGAATAACTTCCGTGAAAGTCTTCAATTACCATCAGAAGCCCCCCGACCCATCTCTCAAGAAACGACATACACAGACAGGACTTCCAGACGAGGATCCCTAGAAACAAATCCTCCCCATCTTGCTCCGGGGGAAGGTGCACAGATCATGACAGCAAGGCTATTAAAATTCAGATCAGAGGCTCCCGATCTACCACCAAATCCACCTCTTCTCGAAAGACCACCAGGTCTAAAGAAATGGGTCGCGTGGTGCTTCGTTGGCTTTGCAGTAGCAGTAGTATCGTTGCTGCTCGCTACTATTGCACTACTCACCTTCTTCGGCTTAAGAAGACACACTCCGACAACACATGTCGATCCGACACTCCTCGCAACGAAGAATCCATCAAGTCGACCTTAGCTGTAGCAAGGTCCACAATCAGCCCAGTTGGTGATACTTCGTCATCTACTTCAACCACTGCGTCTATCGTAGCGACTGATGTGCACACACCCCAATCTACATCTATATCAACAACAGGGAGCGTCAGGTTAGCTGCAGTTCTCTCATCGGAAGTGGGAATCAGGATTCTGAATTTCGGGGGAGAGGGAACCGTAGACGTTGCATCGATTGCAGTAACGATCACGGAAAAATCCTATACTACCACAATTACAGCTTTCTCGGTAGCTTCTACTACTGTCACGACGTCGATTATATCTCAGCTTAAACCTTGGCAAGGATGACGTCGGCAGCCATTGGTCACCATGCCTGCAGCTGTGTCTGGTACTTCGCGATTAAAAGTTGCTGACTCTGGTGGAACTCCGTCCAGTTCACCACTTGAAATGCTGACTACATTGCTTGTGGTCATTCTCATTGGAATAATATTTGTAGCTAGGACCTGAAGGAAGCGGGGTGAGACGCGTGCAGTAAGTTAGAGGTATGACGCTTAGTCGATTTAAGCCACATAAAGTCCACTCGAAGAGGCTGTCCTGGTAAGAAAAAAATACAAATCATTGTTTCAACAGTCCAACAACCTTGTGAATTATTTCAGTGAAATTTCTCCTTGGGTGACGGTGAGTCCCTTGACTCTGTTCTAGTTTTGCCAGCATCTTTCCTGCAGAACTAATAGAGGCTAGACTATGTCGTCCCAAGCTGCCAAGGGGGAGGTCCTCTCGCAGTCCAACTGTACATTTATGAAATTTGCAAGACGATTCCAAGATTGCTCGAAGTGTAATGTCAAAGCGTCGGGGAAATCTTAGGACTTTGAACCATAAGCATCTAACCGTCTCGAGCTTAGTCTAGAACTGTCCACGTACTCTACAATTCTTGACCTGATTTACAGACAGGAATTGGCTCAGCCTATACTAAATTTCGGCATCAAGTAAGACTCTTTCTTCATCACTTGTCATTCAGGTGTATGTAGAAGTACTGGGATCTGGTAATTATTAGCTAGCTCATTATTTACGCGCTTCGATCAAGAGGCTTCGCTTGCTGAAACAAAACAAAACAAACTACTTCTTAGCGAGCGGGACTGGATCTGCCCAGAACCAGACCCCTTCATTTCTGGACTTCCTTTATTATGGTAATCAATCCCGGGCGGAAACAACCAAACGCCTTACTGCGATCGGAGTATCAAATGGAAAACATTGAAAGCTCTGTTCATCCCTGTACCCCCAGGCACCTTTCAGTGCCATGCTAATGTGTATGATAGGTAGGTAATATTAACATTGTTTATTCAGCTGATCCTGGGAAAATAAGTTGGTTCGCAAAAGTACACCAAATTCTCTGAAAAGGAATTAGATTCAAGTAGATGCTGGTAGTTACATTTCTATCGTAATCTGTGCTCTATATTCACAGGCTCTCCACTCCAGCACAATGTATAATTCCGCACAGAGCCTTCATAGCTGTACCTGTAGATGCCCTATATGCCCTAGATGCCCAAAACGCCCGCTCTATATCCCAAATAGGAGAAATATGTGAATGGATCAGGGTATTTGAAGAAGAAGTTTTAGTGTATTTTCGTTGGTCATTATTTGTTTCGATCAAGGTAGCTCATGACGATGCCTCGAGTCCATCTCAAAGACCTGAGGCTGGGAATTCAGTTCGTGAGCGGTTCCATCCCTTCTAACCACATCTGGACCAGGTGCTTCAGACATAACAGCGGCGTAAGGTTTGTGGTCGCCTCTGTATTCGCCTTGGTAAGCCCCCTCTCCTTGTCCCATCTCAGTAGCACTTGTGGGATAATGATCATCTTGGTTCTGGGAAGGAAGCTCGGAGACCGCAGCACGCTTGCGTCTTCGCATACAGAAGAAGACCAGGCCGGCGATTAAGGCGAGTCCAGCGACTCCACCTACTACACCACCTGCTATCGCGCCTGTGTTGGAGCCGGAACTTGGAGCAGATTCGGACGAAGATGTCGGAGCTGATGAAGATGCTTGAGAAGGAGCTGAAGCAAAGTTAGATGTGTCCTATGCCGAGAAAAATTTCAATGCTTACAATTGGTAAAGTGTGTGACCGAAAACAAGGTCTTTAGGGCAGGGGAACCCCAATTAGCTGGCTCACGGGAACTGATTGGCCATTAGCTTAGATACACTCGTTATAAACACTGCGATACTCACTTCGAGGCATAGTAGTTTTTCACGGGATTGGATTGCTCGTAAGCTGCAGCACGGGCATCATACCCGCTTGACCAGCTCAAGGTTGTCATGTCGAAAATAGCAAGTCCCTGGGAAAATTGATCTTTCGTAGAAAAGGTTACCGCATCCAATGTATTCGCCTCCTTAGTCGGATCGTCTTGCAAAGTATCAACGCCCCCAATGACAAGCATCTGTCGACGTCCTACAGTTTCGCAAGTAAGACCATGCCTGGGTTTCGCAGGTGCATATGGGACTTTGATCCATTGGAAAGCCGGTAGAGTGAGAATATACATCTCGTCATATTGCAATGCAACAGATCCCAAGCTACCACCCCATCCAGCGTAAACAAATCTACATAATTGTCAGCAAGCTAAGGAATTCTTTTGTTGGCGCTAATACTCACAATTCGTATGTGCCATTCGTCGAATTCGCGCCAGTCGCGCAAAACTCAATCCGTCCGTTGGGAATATTGCCAGTTGTTGTCTGATTGAAGAATGTACCGGTCGCCGGATCATACAACGTCAAGGTACTGAAGGGTTGTATATTCTGAGCGGCGGAGTATTTGTTGCGAGGAGAAGCGTCTCCGCTGAGGACAATAAAAACACCCTTTGGACCGAAGTATGGTACGTAGTGAAGCACGCCTCGCTCCGCAGTCTCGTTGCGATTGTAACCAGCAGCGCTCGAATTTTTGAATGACCCAGTCGCCATGTCGTAGGTCACGAGGCCAGGAATTGGTATTTGGTCGGTGACATTCCCATTCTCGGGGACCGTCCTTGAATTCGCGTATCCTCCCAGGGTCAAGGCAACTCCTCCTCCAAAAGCCGATAATGCTTGGTATGGTCTCGTCAATTTTGCGCTAACGATAGCATCTGTAGCAGCATCATCTTTACTCCAAGTTCCTCCTCCCTGGCCATCGAGCTTGAATGTCCACATTCCCAAAGGATACCCTGCCTTCTCGGGGCTGTTGAATCGTGCAGCAGCTCCAACAAAACCTTCTTGAAGCCTGTTTTCCTTCTCATTATACCAGAGATCGCCATCGTCCAAATATGGGACCCCACTGGGTTTGTTGATTGAGTTTATGACTACAGAAGAATTCGTCCAGGATTTCGACATGTCAATCGATAGAGTTGTTGTCGAATATACAATCTGAAGTGATCCTTCCGGAGCATAGGAAAATGCGCCGCCATCGATATATACATAATTACCCGCTACGACAGCTGCGACTCATTAGCATCATTCCCAAGTACAAGGACAGTAGACTTAGTATGTGGTAGGAAAATACTCACAAGAATGATATCCCCTTCGTCGAAATACATTAGAGGCGGCGACGCCTGCCTGTTGCCTCTCTTCGATCCTCCCATTCTTGACTTGTTCCTCGCGCGCTGCTGGTAGGAACGAGGTCTCCTCGCTTACAACACTTGAAAAGCATGAAGCCCACGCAAGGCCTAACGACAGTTGAACCCTCATTGGGGGCGAGTATATACCCGTGACGCAAGGAAAAGCAGTAGAAATTAAGATGTGAGGAGGATGTATGCTGAAGAAGTCGCGGCACACACGACGGTCAGCAACAGCAATCATTAAGTGGGAACTGGACGAGAGACCGAATTACCGCTGAGTCTGACAAGCTGTGCCGCATCCTTTCTGTTTCAGGGCATATGCCTGTCAATCTTTAACGTTTTGCAAGCCCCCGACCAACGCCCGACCAGCCCGTGGCGGAGTGCTGTGGGCTGTGGCTAGGGTAGAGGCACAACTAATGCGGGTTGAGGCTCTTTCCGTGACATTTTATCCACTCAGCGTACCGGAATCGAAAGAAAGAAAGAAATCTGCAAAGCCCCGTCCTAAATTTGGCACATGCGACTTCATGCCTGACAAGCCTGACTACTTTCGTACAATGTGAATGTGCTACAGCCAATTGATGGTCTTGGCTGTACCCTACCCTGGAAGAAAGTGAGTAGAGAAATTAGCCACGGAGTCCCGAACCTCAGACCTAGTTAACAGCTACTCTCCCCCCCCTAAATAAATGTAATACTGGGTCAGATCCATGAATACCTAGCTATGAGTGGCCTGCCAGATGCCTTGTCCTGCCTTAAGCACAGGCCAAAAACTGATCAGACCTGAGGATAAGGCTATAAGGACGGAGTTTATGAAGCCTGCCTACAGAGAGAGGTATTGCTCGTTATTCGGAATAGACTTACCTAGGTACCTTACTGGTGGATTCCCCTGTACACCCCCTTGTAGAACCCCATGAAAAGGACCATAATTACATTTATTTAGAGGGGGGGGGAGTATGCGCCCCTCCCTAAATAGACGTTAAAATTTCAGCTATCGTGCTTAAGAGCTTCGTAATTGAAGTTTATTCAATACGCGCAACTCTCAGTATCTAAACAGACAAGTCCCCCATTTTCTTGCCGGTAGCAATCTCGTCGTCACCATCTCCTTCCAGACACACTTGCCCCTGTTAGATTCTACAACTTCAGCCTCCGTCTCTAAGATACACTCGTAACTTTCCCACCGATTCAACTTGCCAAATATGCAGCTCACTCTCACTTCCGCCCTTTTCATCTCTAGCGCCCTCTCGGCAGCAATCAACGATGCAGGTCTCGAGGCTCGCGGAACCCCTACATGTTTATGTATAGTGTAAGGCCTATTCTACCTACGAGAGAAAGGTGTTTTTACTTACGTACCACGTGCAGACCAGTGTCATATAATGATAAGTCCTATCTTGTAAATTTTGTGCCACAAGGGCATGGTTTCATCTCGCGGAGAGCACGAGTCTACGACGGCAACCACATACCAATAGGGTGGTGTAATATTGGATTCGAGCGTGCCGCCAAGTGCGATGATTGGCGTCAAACTGCGACGACTACCGACGGGCCTTGTGACGGATTGTTACACAATGTAGACTGTGTTGATGGCCCCATTTTATAGGGCGAGGGATGAGAGGGTACTGGAGATTGCAACATGGCGACTTAGGCTGGCCATCCAGACTGGGGGCCGGAAGAGGGGGAGGTTAATGTCAGGATTTATGGAGGTTGAGATATACTGTTTTCGCGCTTGAAATGAGAACTTGCAGCTATTGTGTTGAAGTACTCTCCCCCCACTAAATAATTAATTATTGGTCCTTTGTGAGTACTTTATAGGTTCTCTGTGGAGACTCTACTGTAATCAAGATTGAGATGATCTCATAGTATGCTGGGATATGAATTGAAGCTTCACCTCGAATTTTCAGTGTTTCTAGAGCCAGCCTACTACGGTGACGGGGTAAGAATAATACTTCTAGTAAGATGAGCAAGTTCTCGCTTCGCCGAAGACGAAAAGGCTTGGATCTGTACTAACAGGTAATCTGGAAGTGGCTACAATACTAGCCGACGATTACTTTAGACTTGACTGAAAGAACGGCAAAAGCTACAAAAGCCAGCCAGCCCAGCCATAGAGCCCCTGGTTTCGCTTGAAGATTCCCATGTAGTTTACGTCAAACTCAAATTGGAGCTACTTGCCACATCCCAGCCTATCATATCTATCGGGCTTTATATCCATGGATGAGCGGACGGCATCCCATTGTTCCGATCAATCGTTCCCCGGGTCAAATCACATCAAAAGCTTGGAAGCCCACAATACGTCCGGTTCATTCGACAGCTTGGCTGGGTTAGGCCTCTCGAGTGCTATCCTGGCTCGAGCCTGGCTCCCGACACTCGACAACGCATGTAGGGGACCATCAGATGTGGTTAAAGTTATAAGATTCCGATCTGACTTTACCAAAGCGAAGTTGCGCAAGCCTTTATTTGAGCATTGAATTGTCATCTGATCTCACTTGAGTACTTCTGAACTTTAACAAGGAAGTCATTTTCGACTTGGAATCTCTTCACCGGAACCTGAACTGTGTCGGCCTCGTTCTGAGACTAGGGGTCTAGATTTTATTGTCTCCGGATCCGTACTATTTTGTCCCCGATGAAGCCAGAGCCGGCTGGAGTAAAGCATGGCAAGAACTTATACGACTTTCATTCAAGCTGTCATTTCAAGTCACTAGACTATAGTTCGACTTTACCTTGGATAGTTATGAGTGTCATCAAGTTATCTCATTACTTAGATAAACCAATACTATCGAAGTCACCAAAACATTATTGGACTTATTCTTCGCTTCACCAGTAATAAAACATCTTGGCCTCACTTGATGCTGTCGAAGTCTTTCGCTATTGAAAGCTGAGTCCTTGACTGACTTGATTGACCACACGAATCTCTCCACGGGCTCGCGTCGATACACATCCCAGGTCTAATCATTCGATCAACCAGACCCTTCTGATGTTGTCTCAATATTTATTGCAGCTTTGCATATCAAGCTTTCCTTCAGTTGTGTACAAGTCCAGGCGCAGCTCGGCGTCAAAATGACACAATCACTCATTCGGTATTCTTATAGCGTAAATATTGGCCCTTAACCTGTCCGTGGACCATGCTTATCGTGCTTTAGAGGATTAGAGACTTGTAACCTGATGTTATCTGACAAGTTCAGATTACTTTGGTGGGTGGCATATTTTGTTACTAGTCTTAGAAATATGAGCATAAGCGACCGCAATCCATAATTATTTCCGTTGCTTCTACCGGAGCCACTTCCGATGTTTTGGTTCCCATAAAGCGAGACCCATTAAGGGCAGCTCACTAAGATTGACAAGCAATGTCTAGCTAGCTACTTACTTGTAAGCATGCCCTTGAGTCTTCAAACTCTCCAGGCGTTCTGTGCTGAGCATACTCTGTAAGTAAGATTGATGGACGTACTTGCAAAACTTCGGAGGTTCCCAGCTCACAGGTACATTCCTGGAATTGTGGTTGGTGATTTGTGATGGTGTGGAATGTCTCTTTCTCTGTTGAGAGGGATCGAAGAGTGAGTTAGATCTGCGGACGTTTGCTCGAAAAAGAAAAGAGATACTTCGAGGGTCTTCCTTACACGAGAGTCAACAATACGGAATATCGATGGTGGATAAATTAAAAAGAGAAGTAGCTTCAGATTGCAGGCAACCCGTAGATCTTGTCGAGAACGGAAGATATGTTATACAATGTCATTGATGGATGCAAATGAAAGGGCAAGCAATCCGCAAATCATCACACGAAAATGCAGATGAAATTTGGAACGGTAAAGGTGTAAGGAAGATTGAAAATGAGAAGTGCGAGAAATGTTATATTGCAATCAGAGTCGCTCGTCTCAATGGCACTCGGTGTAGTGAGCTGTGAGCGAAGATATTAGCAGATGCTAGAAGATTCAAAGTAACACAACGCCTCCTCGGAATACCAAGCGAATTTTCATTGAGAGACAATGCAGTACTGGAAGAAGAACCCCTGAATTTGAATCTACAATGATGCAGCACAGTCTTTTCAAATTATGAAAGTCAGCAGCTGTTTTCTTCCCGCTGCTTCTTCGGATCCCGATCAACAACTCCTATATCTGATCGTGCATTTCTCTTTCTGGTCTGCTGGACGACAGAAAGCGACTCGATAGCATCAGCTACCTTCGCGTCAAAGGCCTTTTGAGCGTCCTCCATTGCAGACTCTCGATCTTGTAGCAATCTCTCGTCCGCAACAAGGATAGCTCGCTCATCTCGAGAACGACTCTCGCGCTCAACAAATTCCTGACCTTTCTTGACTAGAATATCCTCCCAACCACGAAACTTCTGCTCAGTCTGTTGCAATCTCTCTTCTTGCTCTTTCACGGCATCCTCCCTAGCCTGGAGATGTTCTTCACGCTCGCCAAGTCGTCGCTCGTGGATTTGCGCCAAGCATTCGAGCTCTGAAAGCCTGCTCTCCTTCATTTCAGAGTTGCGCTGAAAGGCGGCCTTTTCTTGGCTCAAAGCAATCTGCCAGCCCCTGAGGGTTTCTTCTTTGTCCAAGGTCTTTTTGGCATCGGCAAGTAGCTTATCCCTCTCGCTCTTGACACTCTGCTGGGCAATCTTGTGCAGCTCTCGAGCAGTTTGTAAGGTTTCGGGTGCAAGAGCTTCCTCATCTACGTTGTCAGCTCGAGCATTGGCTAGGTTGTATGGCAGACAGAATCTCGAGGTCGAAAGCGAGTTCTCAATCTGGCTTGGTGACTGCTTGATCCCAAAGCCCACGGGATCAAGCCCTTTTTCGAAGTCCCGCTTTGGAAAGCCCTTGTTGAAATCGCTGGCGGATGGAGTCACTTCATCGCGGCCTCTTCCGCCAGCGACCTTGTTTATGAACTTTTGTGGAGCTGCCGAATCCGTTGAAAATTTCCTCAAATCCTGTCCTGTCAAGCTGGGTACTTTAATTTTGCTCGTACGTTTGTTGTTCGAGACCAAAGCCTTGCCAAGTTTGATTTCATCTGCTGCTTCCATGATAGTCTTAACCCAGGCGGCCTTCCGCTTGAGAGAATAGGTAACAGAACTTCTATACTCATGTCTGAAGAATACATACTTGCCTTTGATTGCATATGGAGTGCATACACCATTCCTCGGTAACAGTAAGGCATAGAAGTTAAGCCCGTCACCTCGCGCAGACACCTCAGTCACGACCAAGCATGGAGGCGATTGCGGATCCCACGGTATCAAATTGTCAGGCTCGATGCTGCCTATGAAATTGTTCCCAACCTCTCGATATGCCGTGCTCTCAAGCAGATATTCATCTTGGGATGTGGCCCGCGATGCATATCCAACGATGAGATATCTTCTGAAATTGCCGTTCACAGGAGGTGCTAGTTCCTCGTCTGAAAATTCAAGCCCAGATCTGAAGATAACTTCATCTTTGCCGTTATAGTTTGAGATAACCGTAGTGTATAGACCGGATCGTGAGGCGCGAGCGGTGATTGTCTGATTGACCCCTCTTCCCTCCATGCCATCAGCCATGGCCCATCCCTTCAGAGTGACAGCTAGGCTTTGGATTTGGGAGCCATGCAATGTAATATCGACTCCTATTTCAGCCTCTGATGTCTCGTAGGAGCGGTTTCGAGGCGTCATGGTTACTGCGCTCGACGTGGACAACTTTGTGGATCCTCGAGAGAACGACTGTCAAAAGAAGCTAGACAAGAAGAAATCTGTGTCAGATAAGGCTCGAAGTTCTAGTGGTGAGCAATAAGAACGAAAGCAACAGGCAAGCAAATCCAGTCTTGTTACGCTATTCAGGGGTGAACCCGCTTGTTGAGTTCCACTTCTTGCTCTGTACACATACCTTTGCTTGCCGACAGGAGTTAATCTTATTCTAGGTTATAGAAAAGACTATTGTCAGCTTGAACGGACGAATTTGTGTGGTGGATATATTCGAGATGCTTTCGCACGTTTCGAAGAAAGCGGAGAGCTTGGCGCGATGGTGGTGTTGATCAGAGGAGATGTGTTTTGAGCGACAACCGCGCTAGTAAGCGAGCACTAGTCACGAAAATATCGACTTGTCTGCCTGCTCTCCAGCTGGATATATCACCTCTGGTGTCAAGAGCCTACTTCACCTGGACCTTCAAAGTAAGTTACGACCATTCCAAATTTGTATAAAATCTAGAAGTATGTATGGTCGCACTGGGAAAATAAAAAGGAAGAGACGGAAGCATCCCCAGAAGCGTTCTTGGTGGTTAAATCGGGTTTCGAAGGACCTTCGGAACCGACCATGATCTTTAGATCTGGCTCACAGTATTAAATAAGTAATACCTACCCACCTCTGGCTGGTTCGATTGTCTGTGATAACCACGTATTTCAAATATAACCAAGCTATGGGGAGAAGGAGGCCGGGAGCATGGACGTATGCATACCCGACCCATCAAAGTGATGTATCTATAACTTCAAACAAGAATTCTGTCTGACTCATTGCTAAAATGTTGATTGCTTTATTCGAGGCATGCTTTGCATCTTCACGAAGCATCCCGTTTACTTGACTTCTGATCGATCATTGTGGGGGAAAGTCATGCTCAGGGCAAGTCTAAAGGAAACCCATGTCTAATGATCAAACCAGACGAAGTCATGATTCGAATATGCATCGCTCTCCTGGTCGGGCCCATTTAATTACTGTAACGGCCATTGGAATACTAAGCTGACATTGCCAGACGTAATCCGTACTGGTGGTCCTGGTTCGAAGTCATATTTGGAACCGACCAGAAAACGGAGAGGGCTAATCCTAGACCTTGACTCAAACAATGGGACAGAATCGCGAGTTGTTAGAAATAGAACATTTGAAACCATCGTCATCAACTGAGAATTATTCTACAGGAAGTTGTGGGGCTCCAGGCAAGAAGACAGCGCCAGCAGCATATGAGAGAGACATTTGAGGTCTCGGAGTTGACCTGAAGTAGACCGGAGTAAAGATATGTGCCTACAATTGAAAAGAGGTGAGAACCTGGTGTGTATATTAGACTAGACCTTGAGTATGGACGCGTTTTCATAAATAGAATTATTGCCCTACTCAGCCCAGCTCAAATCGACTCAAACTCCAATTTGCATTACAATTCAACATATTCGGCATGCCAAGAGAGAAAGTAACGAATCAGATAAATATAAAACAATAATGCGCCCATCTATATGCCTCGGCATAGCCATCTATGACTTGAGCCGGACGGACGTGGCAGGTATCAGGATCGAATACAACTCGAACTTTCCAATACGCGAAAGGCATTGCAAACCTATCATGGCTTCATCTCGACGAACATCCAAAAACGTCCAAAACCTAAGTCCAGCTAAGTTTTTATCTGGCAAGGTGTGCTTTTATCCAATGCAGTCAAGTGTGCAACTCAATGGACTGCAATGTTTCTCCCTCAGTAGGTTCATGGCATTTGCTGTTGAGTAGCTTGATAGATGCACATCCGAGGGCATTCTAGCGAGAAAGATACACCTGGTCAGACCTTGAAGAGTCAGAAGTTGGAAGATATCTAGACATTTGTTTCAGTTGCACGTTAATCACTTGCGAGTTTAAGCAGTTGGTAGAGTGAATGTTTCCATTCGATTTTGACCACAATCCGCCATCATCAGTATTCTATTGACCATGCATGCGTAAAAAGACCAAAGAAGCATCCAGCGAAATGAAGTGCAGCAAGTCAGAGGAAAACAGAGGAAATTGCCTTGGTAATAAAGTACAGCAGCGAAAAAGGTTACCCAACCTAAATCACTGCGAGTTGCTCAACACCATAGCAATGGATGTCTGTCACAACTTCCACCTGCCGCGAACATCTCTCGACGGCCGCCATCAAACAATCTCCGCTATATTACCGACTTCCACCACGCCCCCGAACTCGTCTATACTACAATAGTCATCCTCTACTTGAAGGCCTTTCCGAACATGAGAACCTGCATTTGATCGTAGATGGACAAGACACCGGCTCCGGCAACACCACGGAGAATGTTGGCACCAGCACCCTTGAAGAGAGACTTGAATCCCTCCTTGGCGATAATCTGGCGACCAGCATCCATGGAAGACTTGTACTTGACGGCCTCACCAGATGTCATCATCATACGACGACGGATGGTGTCGAGAGGGTAAGAGGCAATACCGGCACCAGTGGTGACAGTCCATCCGAGAAGGAAGGAGGCAAGGAAGTTACCCTCAAGAGGACCGACGAGAAGGACAGGCTTGATGGAATCGTACATTCCGAAGTAGAGACCACGGTAAACGACGATACCAGCGACGGATGGACCGAAACCACGGTAAAGACCGGCGATACCATCGGAAGCGAGAGTCTTCTTGTAAACGTCTACCAAGCCGTTGAATTGACGGTCACCACCAGTCTTGGCGTTCTTGTTGTCGTTGGCCAGACGGGTACGGGCGTAATCGAGAGAGTAGACGAAGAGGAGGGAAGTGGCACCAGCAGCCTGTCAAATATGTTAGACCGAGTCGATGGGAACAAATTATTAGGTACTTACTCCACCGGAAGCCAAGTTACCCATCATCCACTTAGCGTATCCATCACGCTCCTTCTTGAAAGCGAACATGGACTTGTAGGTGTCACGGAAAGCAAAGTTAAGAGCTTGTGTGGGGAAGTAACGGATGACGTTGGCAGTGTTTCCTCTCCAGAGAGAAGCGACACCCTCCTGTGCGGTAGTACGCTTGAAGCACTCGGCGATACCATCGTACTTTCGGTCGAGACGGCCAGTCTTCAACATCTCATCCTGCAGACATACGATTAGTCATTGTAGCAAGGCGCATCGAGAGGAATTGAGTATTTTGTGATGAAATGGTGGTCAAAACTTGGGCGCGAAAATGTTGGCAACCCAATTCTTGGCACAATTCTGCACGTCCCGAAACGGATATCCGGCAAGGGTGTAGATGATTGTGCTTAGATCACAACAAATGATAGCTTACCTGGTTCTGGATCAACAGCTTGACACGCTCGATAGGAGCAGCAGCGGTCTTGGAGACGGCGGCAGAAACACCTCCCACTATTATCGCAGGTTAGTTGATATCCATAAGTGACCTCGTGGTTCCCTCCAGCACATATAGAATCCATCATCGACAATCAAGTTCAATGGCGATAATGGTTGTTCCAGCTCAGATAGGGAGACGTACTCAAGAAATCGATAACAAAGGGAGGACTATTGATAAAAGGTCAGCTTGAAGCTCGAAAACAGCGATTGGCATTGGATTGAAGACATGGATTCGAAGCTAATGGGCGCCGATGAAGCTCGCAGAACGCTGGCAGAGTACCCAGCATCTCCCAATATCATTCTCCAGTACCAATTGAGCTCCATTGAGATCGAACGGCGATGGACAGAGGAATGTGGATGGATGCTGGCTGCGCTGCCAATTGACCCGGAGTTGGTCTTCACGCGAGGAAAAGGGGAATAAAACTTACACGCCCATGACGGACTCCTTCTTGGGTGCGTCGCTCATGATGATGGCTGGAGATCTACTGATCAAAGAACTGAGGGGAGATTGAGGATTGAAGAGGAAAGAATGGTATGAGGGATGGAAGTGGATGGAGTTGCGAATGAATTTATGGTCTGGGAAAACAAAACCGGGAGAGGCCAGAGCTTGAAAAATTAGCTTAGCGTCCGAGTTCCACCGAACTTACGTGCCTGAGGAAGCAAGACCGGGGTGGTTGATATAGGTATCTTGGAAGTGTAGTCTGCTTCCAGTTTCTCCAATGATTTCAATTTACTGAAAAGCGATTATGCAAAAGGTAAGCACAGAATATATCTCTTCAAACTTCTATCAAGTTCTGTTCTGTTGTTGTTGTGCCTATTTCTCGTGCAATGCTCTTCACTTCCTTTTGGTTGTCGCTTGTGGATCGGGTCAATCTCTCTCTCTCGGCCTTGCCCAGAAGGGTGAGCGAAAAAGGGGAGAAAATTATCCAAACAAACATACAAGTTGTCTTTGCATATCTGCCTATGCTTATTCACAATGATTTCGTATCTGGAAAACTCAGCCCGTCTGATCCATTTTTTCAATCACTGAGTTATTTCCTCTTACTATACGCTGAACTAAACGGACAAAGTTCTTCGTAGTGTCGCCTTGATCCGATCATGGCTAAGTGCAAGTCCTAAGTCTTGAATCCTTGGGAGACAGCAGAATTGATGGTGGACCAATTGCTTTTCAGGTCGTGGCTTTGTCATGTCAGTTGCATGTATGTATCAATGACCAGATATCTAGATCGGGCTCTCCTACAGAATTCTGGAGTCAGGAACTTCTTAGACATTCTCATGAACTAGGCAGGCCAAATCCGTCCCTCGTGAAGACTCGGTCGTGCTAATATTCATCACAACACGTAATCTGGGGCGATGTCACATAACGGCCGGACATTTACTTGAGTAGTACCTGGAGCCACGAAACTTCCACAGTGCTTTGGGAGTACTGCTGCGACTTTCTTTGCATGCAATACCAGACACGGATCAAGAAAGCCTCAGGAGCTCTTCATCGTCCTCGGATACCCAACATACTGACTTCAAATACTCTGGCCTCTCAGAGTGGTCTTCGGAACTCCGTTTCCAGCAGTCCAGGTTCTAGATTAATTCTCCGTCCAACATCAACTCCTTGAAATATGTTGGTAGAACTGACGAGCACATCCGGATTAAAAGACCGTGACACTAAGACATCTCTACCCGAATCCCCCGGATATGGTCTTTACAAGGCTCTCAAAAACATCGCAATTGGGTTTTCGGTATTCGGCGTCCCGTGTGCAAGCTGTCAATGAAGATAAGAATGGACATATGCGGGCTCTTCAGCTACCTGTGCATCATCGGGCTGATGCATGAATCTCGAATACAGTAGTCTCTGCAGGAACAGCTTAAGTAGATAATAGCGTCTCCAAGCTGTGACCATCAGACTTTGGGGAATGTAAACAGTGTATCGTCAGGTAGACAGTGATACTAGCCGGCCCACCTCCAGTTTCGCTCGGGGCTCGCTTACTGTCGGGGAAAGCGAATGTCACAGGCAAGCAAAACTGTCACAGCTCAGATAGCCGAGGCAGTCTTTTCCCAC
>JACBAH010007406.1:0-29324 GCA_014282315.1 Neospermospora avenae | reverse complement strand
TGGTGGGAAAAGACTGCCTCGGCTATCTGAGCTGTGACAGTTTTGCTTGCCTGTGACATTCGCTTTCCCCGACAGTAAGCGAGCCCCGAGCGAAACTGGAGGTGGGCCGGCTAGTAATCGAGACCCGACGATTCTAGCGTTGCATTATAAAGTATGACCCCGCTAGTCACTAACTCATTTCGAGTTAGCGGTGAGCCCGAGCTCTCCACCGGCGAACTTTTCTTTGAGCAAATCTCTGGAACCGACGTCGCGACTATACTTCTGCTCCCAGTCATACAATCCTCCCTTCATAACCAGATGGATCACACACTTCAAGCCCGCTGCCGCCTGCTTCTCTCATCATAGCATAGCACTTTTCTATTCAATCAATCCTCTTCTATTGCTCCTTTAGCCATTCAATTCATCCATCTATCAATCACGCACGACATAAGGATTCCAAGGTTTGCCGCGGTTGTCAAGCCCACCTTCACAATCCCGCAATCCACCGACCATCCTTCGGCCCTTCCGACCTTTGAGCATAGCCAGCTTTATCCGACACGCGAAGCTCATCATGGTTCGCAACATAGTCGTCCTTGGGGGTAACTCCCACCCTCAGCTCGTTAACACAATCTCCAACATCCTGGGCGTATCGCCCTGCAACCGAATTCTGAAGAAATTCTCGGTCGGGGAGAGCCGCTTGGAGATTGAGGATTCCGTTCGAGGAAAGGATGTCTATATCATTCAATCCGGAGGCGGCAACGTCAATGATCACTTCATCGACCTATGTATCATGATCTCTGCATGCAAGACAGGATCTGCCAAACAAGTCACTGCCATCCTGCCCTTGTTCCCCTACTCTCGACAACCAGACATTCCATACAACAAGATTGGAGCACCCTTATCGAAAGCACCTACCAGGCTCACTCAAGGTGACTTCACATTCGAAAGTCGTCCACCAACACCTGGTGCTGGAACTCAATCGCAAAGCCTTACAAATGGAAACGGGATGGAAGGACTGCAGAAGAAGCTGGCCAAAGCATCTATCGAGCAACAGAATGGTCTTTCCTACACAAATGGCATCACACCTCCAAGGAGATCGGATACCAGTGAGTCGCTTAGCTCGATGAACGGCCGCGGGCGAGGCAATTCGGGTTCGTCAGCTCCGGCGTTCACCACTCACGACTACGAGAATCAAGCTATGCTGAAGGAGGCTAAGAACATGTTTCAGCCTAAGCCAGGATACAAGCAATGGGTTGCGCAGGCCGGAACCTTGGTAGCAGATCTATTAACATGTGCTGGTGCGGATCACATTATTACCATGGATTTGCATGATCCTCAATATCAGGGGTTCTTTGACATTCCAGTCGACAACTTGTATGGAAAGTCATTGCTCAAGAAGTACATCCAGACCAAGATTCCAAACTTCAAGGATGCCGTTATCGTCAGTCCGGATGCTGGAGGAGCGAAGAGGGCTGCTGCAATTGCTGATGATTTGAATGTTGAGTTCGCATTGATTCACAAGGTAAAATTTCCCCGAACTCTGAAATTGCGCAAACTTATACTCCTAGGAACGCCGACCGACCAGAATCACGGACCGACAGAACGCCACCATGATGCTTGTAGGAAATGTTGCGAACAGGATATGCATTCTTGTCGATGATCTGGCGGATACTTCCAACACGATCACTAGAGCTGCAAAACTCCTGAAGAAAGAAGGTGCTACCAAAATCTACGCACTCCTCACACATGGTGTTTTCAGCGGAGATGCGATCGATCGAATCAATGCTTCCCCATTGGATAAAGTTGTTGTAACGAATAGTGTTCCCCAGGACGAGCACCTCCGACTTTGCCCCAAACTGGAGGTTCTCGACGTTGGACACGTCTTCGCCGAGGCAATCCGCCGCGTTCACCACGGAGAATCTATCAGTGCTCTATTCTGGGACTAGTTCAAGCATATATAGTCTTGCTTTTCTGTTCTCTGTTTTCTAATTTCATCTTTCGTTATTTGGTCTGGTCAGCATATGGCGTTCGAGGATATTGAAGTCGGTCGTTCAGGCGGTGGGGCTCCGGGGTATCTGTGTCGTGTGCTGCGACACATTGTGCCAAAAGATACAATTGCTATACCATCCTTGATCATCGCAAATTTGCGGATCTAACTGACTTCCGAATCTGCGGAAGACATACTTAGACACAAAAGCCCAATATCTATTGGCTCACATCCATTGAACGCTTCCCAAGTGCTGGATAAAAGGCGTGGAGAAAGTTGCACATAAGCACGTACTGTAGAAACACAAAATAAAGATGTTCAATTTGGAAAACAAGAAGGTGGCTGTGTTATGCTGTCAACACATTACACTTTGTGGATTGGGTGAATGCAGTGCTGAATATGACGTGACCATGAATTGAATTGCTACCAAAATACTCGCGACTTCCATGGTCAAACATTTCTAGGCTTGGGAATCGCATAGCTTCAAGCTGCTCTAGACATGACAATTAGTTCCTTTGCCTTATTGAACATACGTTGTTCAAGATTCCGCACCCTTCGATTTCGACTGTTACCAGAGAGGCAAAAGAAAGTTTCTGATGTTTCGAACAGGTATTTAGAGACACTGTATGGCATGAGAGTTGAGATACACGGCTCGGGGGTTTTTAAAGACCCTTAAAATATCACGACATAGCATTGTGTAGCAAGAAGCACAAAGTGCGCACGTAGAATCCAAATTGAGCAAGCCAGCAGACTTCACGTATGGAAAAAAGGCTTGAAGTCATCTCCCGCCACTGTTCGGAAAGCTTAACCGTGTCCAAGCCTCCGGCATTTGTATATCTAATGCTTGTTCAGGGAAGGCGAGTCTCGGTTGACTTGTTTTGACGACGCTTGAGTGCCGATCACTGGGGCTGGGGGCTTAGCGAGTCGGGGATTGTAGGTAAACATGCCAGGCAGAGAGGCATGATGATGACTTTCGGGAAGTTGTTGTCAAAGGGTCCGAATATGACGTTGATGGTACTTGAGGTTCGTTAAATAGTTTGTGTAGATGGACATGTGCTTGGAAGAAAGGCTTTGTTTACGTAGATTGAGGATATATATATACAGGGGCAATACTTCCTCAAAAATCTCACTAAGCAAACAACAAATTCCTCCCTTTTTCCGTACACACAACGACTCAATTCTAACCACACTTCAATTGAAAGTCAAGCCTCCAACCAACAACACATCTTGTTCACCAAAACCACCATCATTTCTGCCCTTAGTGGCCTCGCTGCCGCAGCTCCAGTAATAAACTATGAGCCCACAGGATCAGTTACCAACCCTATTAGATTCACAGCCACCGCTATCCACAGCACCAGCCCATTTCAAAATGCAGCAATCTCAGCCAATGGAGGCAATTTTTACATCCGTAAAGATTCAGGCACTTGCTGCCCTCACACAGAGGACTGCACCAACTGTATGCATACCTTCTATTTCCCTACTAACCTCTCCCCTACCTTCAAAGACAACTGGAAGCTAACGATGTGTAACAGACGACACCACAGCCACAGTCCTCCTCTATAACCCCACCATCCAAACCCCCAATCTAGACGTCGGTGTTCTAGGGGGTCAACAAGTCTTCGTGCGCGGCGACGGCTCGCTCGGCTTCACTGCACCCGGCGTCGCGGTGGATGACGCCTATACCTCGCCATTCCAATATACCTCTCGATATAGGACGGCACTATCGGGACTTTGGAGTTTGAGAGCCTGCAATTCAATGCTTGCCCCGATGGAACGACTCACCCTAATGGAGTGAATAACTATAAGATCTTCTCTGGAGCGGTGGCGCTCGAAAGCCAAAGTGAAGAATGTATCGATATCAAAGTTGGTAAGCAGTTTAATGACTTTTGGCTTTGTGCTGTTAAAGACTGGTGCTGACATTTGGATTTAGCTACTGCTATCTGGACTGGACCTGATGCTTATGAGTACAACTAAGCGTAGATCTATAAACTTGAGTTGAAAGGGAAGGGAGGAGCATTGGAAAAGGGCAGACGGATGTCTGAGAATAATAAATGGGTTCAAGTGTGGCAGAGCGAAACGTTCATCCCACTTTCTTTGAAGCGCATCATTAGCTGGCAGTTCTTGTGCTTTAAGTCTACTCGCCTTATGCGATGAACAACTTTTCCTTGCAATAGAACAGATGAAATCGAATAGAATAATTCCCTCGAGCTCATTCATCAAACCAAGATATCATGTAGAGTAGGTACACACACATTCGAACCTCGATGAAGAATGATAGATCAGTCTGAGTTGAGTCAGCGGCGAACCAGAATTGTATGATTTCGAAAATGTGATGTGCTTTCATGGACTCGAGGACGCGAAGTATTCGGTGGTATTGATTTGAGCGTAATAGACCAAGAGTGAAGCTTGTAATAGTGGAAAGAATCTTACGGAGTAAGTTTGTACAGGACTGCGGAACTAAGTGTAGGAAGTCCAAGAAAGAAGTAAGAAGGGGGTGGTATTGCTACCGTGCAGATAGAGACCTTCCACCAACCATCACGAGAAAGATAAGCGAAAAAGATCGGGTGGGTTTAATCTTAAGACATGCTTCAACGTGAACTGATGCAGAGGTGATGCCATCAAGTAGAAGCCTTAACACGCAAAATGCGTTTAGTTAAGTAGCGACAGTAGAGGAGATCCCACAAAGAGATTCAAACATACCTTGGACCCGGGAGGGGAAATGCGCCTGGGCTTAAGTCAAAAAGCAATTCGCGTCCCATGTTAAAGGTGACAGTGTTGTTTCTAGCAATATTCTGCCAGGAAGTGACTATGTCCACCCCGAGTCCAGGAGATCAGGCCATAAGAAGATCTCAAGACAATCTCAGCAAAGACAATAATGCAGAGGAACATCGAATAGGACTCCCTCTGAACCCGCTCAGTTTTCCCCGTGGTTTGAGTGCTGCTTTGGCGTGATATTCGTGCTGTCAAGCTTGCTTGCCACCCCTATGTCTTTTTGAGTATCAATATAAAGAAAGGTACCAGAATTCCAACTGCTTCTCAATTAGATTGCCGTTGTCCACCTCTTCGATCGTCTCGCCATTCATCATTCCATAGATCTAGCATTCTCCCACTATCAGATAGTGATCCTGCTCTTTGTAAATGGCCCAAGGCGTGTTGGACCCATGAGGTACACAGACCGGGGTCATTGGTCAACAACTTCAGTCCCTGAGGGACAAATGTCGACGTAAGCTTTCGGAGTGACGAATAAAGTATGGACGTTAAATAGAAGAAGTACCTTTAAAATACCTGCGAGGCAAAGTGATATAGCCCTCCTCTCTCGCGACTTTTTATCAGACCTGAAAACTCCTTGCTACTTAACGCCTGCCATGCTGAAGCCGAATATGATACCATATACCGTGGTATAGTCTCATCGCTACAAGCTATGACGAAATTCGTGACAACAGTGACTTCTTGGACAACCCAGATCCGCTGCTACAGGTACCGGTGGAAATGCTCATGTGTAACTTTCCATGCCGCAGGCTGCAATGGATCTACCAGTTTTGAGACAACCACAGAAATAGCTTTCACTACTTTCATGCCGTTCAATAGAAGTTGCTCCTTCATTTGTGTGGTCCATACCGTGAATAGCTGCATTGCCAGACGGCTGTTGTCTACTTCCTCTCAAAGCCAGATACTGACGAGTACAGCAAGGTTATAGACGTCTCACATATGTAGCACATGCTGATTGCGATCGCTAACATCGCTCTGATCGATACTAAGAGCATCGATCCAACGGAGCAGCGCTGCTGTGCCATGCCGAAGATGCGTCCAGGCCGCACGTAGAGATTCCGCCACCAGCGGATACTCTTGAGGTTCAGGCAAACAGAAGATGGTCCCGACTTGCTGCTCCCACATATATGACAAACCCTGATAGACCGGCAAGTCCTCTAGCGAGACAGTAGAAAGCGTGCATATGATTGGATCTGACCGGTTCGCTGAAGCCTGGAGTTCGAACAGCCTGGTTTGTGGGATTGTATCATGAAGCTTTTTGCATATACTTGGATTCATCGCTAGCAGCAGCACAATAGTCTTCAACAGACAAGCTGTATGGTAAGTTTCGTCCTGATTTACTTTGACAAGGCTCCAGGCACTAAGATGTGCATCGTGGTGAAGGTTTAAGTGGGGACATAGACTGGTCATCACGTGACCGAAGAAGTCCTCGAGGCTCCATAAAACCTCAACAATAGCAGTCGGCGATGACTCAATTGCCAGCAGAGGGCACCTTATGCGGCCCCTCTTCCCTATCTCACAGCGACGGCTCCAATCCGCACGTCTTGTCAACCCAAAAAGGCTTTTGCGAAGTATTTTTTGGCACGGAGACAAGTTTTCCAGGGGCCAAAGACGTTCTGCTTCTACAAAAAGTTCGAAACACAACATGGAATACGGAAAGGGAACAGTAAATGTGGACAGTGATGGAAAGAAGGATGACTACAGTTCTTGGAGTCAGGAGAAGCTGATTGAGAGAGTGACACTGCTGGAAAATAAGCTGAAGGTCAAAAATTCGAGGTAGATGTAATATGTTACCCTTGGAGAAATTTTTAGTAACGAGCCTGAAAATAGTCTCAAAAAGTCAACAGCTGAGGATGGGTCCCTCGAGAAAGTCCCAAGGGCAGAACGGCTATTTAATCCTTCCAAGTACAGCACGAGGCTTGTAGCTTTCAAGCTAGCATACCTCGGGAAACGATACAACGGATTCGAGTGCCAAAAAAGTGCTACTCGACTTCCCACTATTGAAGAAGAGCTGTGGAAAGCTTTCAATAAGGGAAGATTGATATTCCCCAATATCACCAATCCCCTAAAACCTGGAGAGGTCAATTGGGAGGGTTGTGAGTACAGTAAGTGTGGAAGGACGGACAAGGGTGTCAGTGCTTTTGGTCAAGTCATTGGCATTCGAGTGAGGAGCAACAGGCCGTTAGGGAAGAAGAAAGAAAGTAAATTTCAAGATGATTTGGAGGACGGAGGGCTGGCGGTTGATGATATTCCAGCCCCTGCTGAGCCGGGTTCAGATGGAGGATTCAATACATACGCCAGAAACAACTCTGTGGAGATGTCGTCTCCAGCACTAGCATCCTCCCGACTCTCAGAAGAGGATCTTCCAAGCTCAGAACTGGACCTGTCTGATCCTGATTTCGAAGAAGCTTTCAACTTCGACCCAATAGCGGATGAAATCAACTACTGCTCGCTTCTAAACAGGCTACTCCCACCTGACATCAGAATCCTAGCCTGGTGCCCTGCACCACCCCAAGATTTTTCTGCCAGATTTTCATGCAGGGAACGCCAATATCGGTATTTTTTCACCCAGCCAGCATTCATGCCCACTCCTACCCAGCTAGAGCTGCCCGATCAAAAAAGCTACATTGCCCCGGAAGGCAAGATGCGAGATGGCTGGCTAGATATCGAGAAAATGCGCGAAGCAGCCAAGCTCTTCGAAGGCGAGCACGATTTCCGGAACTTCTGTAAAGTCGACCCCGGGAAGCAGATCTCCAATTTCGACAGAACAATCTTCCATGCTGATATTGAAGAGGTTGATGATGCGACAAACGAAATGGCATTTGTCAATGGTGCTGCTCTTGCTCCAGAATCACTACGGACTGGTAATCCTAAGATTTACACTTTTACGCTTCATGGATCGGCGTTTCTGTGGCACCAGGTTAGACATATGGTTGCTGTCTTGTTCCTCGTTGGACAAGGTCTCGAGAAACCTTCTATCGTCTCGGAGTTGATGGACGTGAAGAAGAACCCTGGCCGTCCGGCTTACGAAATGGCTTCGGACACACCTCTCGTGCTCTGGAACTGCGTATTCCCGCACGAACATGACACGGAGCGGAAAGATGCTATCCAATGGCATTATGTTGGTGATGACACTGGTACCGGAGATCTCAAATACGGCACAGCAGGTATCATGGACGAGTTGTGGAATGTGTGGAGAGAGAGGAAGATCGACGAGATGCTGGCGAGCACGCTGCTAAATGTGGTCGCTAAGCAAGGTATGGATGCTGGTGAACTTACTATCATGAGGAAGAAAGGGACTCGAAGCCAGAAAGTTTTCGATGGTTCAGATCAGCCACGCATGGCGGGCAACTATATTCCTGTGATGAAAAAGATAAAGATGGACTCGGTGGAGGTAATCAATGAGAGATACGCCGTCAGGAAGGGATTTGAGAGCTCGGCTGAAATGAAGATCCTGGGTTTCAGAAGGTTGAACACCCCAATCGCAGCTGGAAAAACACCTTTTGTGGAAGATGTGAAGGAATAGACTAGATAGAATTGGTTGAACCTTTCTTAAACTATTCACACCTTTTGCAGATTTCCAATTATGTATCAGGGGATACACTGTTCCTAAAAATGGAAGTGATCTTATAGTAGCTAATTTGGCATTTCCTAGTATATTGGACGTTCAAAGCAAAGCAATTTCGTTGTAATCTTCATTTATTTACATCAGGTCATGATTGTAATTCATATATACATCATCAAGCAACCAAAGTACAGATCAAGAAGTATCTCTCTTCTTGAACTCAGGTACTTCTTCAGCAAGAACCGAATTTGCTGCAGCAGCAGGTCCTTTCCTCTCTTTCCTCCCTTCAAACAGACAAGCTCTACACCCCCTCCAAACCCTCTCGACGATCGCCCTTCTTGGCAACAGTCTCGGGAAAACAACGACAACTTCTTCCTCCCCTTCCACAATCACTACCAAGTAGTACCTCACTTCGAAACCGCGAAATGCTTCATTCACAAGTATATCCTGAATCTTCTCTGTGGGGATGAAGCGCGTCGTGCTGCTGCTTAGATAGGTGTTTGAGGATGAGGATGTCTGGATCCCGAGACCGCGCAGCACGAGCAGGGATTCGGTTGTGTGGAGACGCAAGGAGAGGAGATAGAGAAGGGGGAGCGAAGTTGGGAGGAGGAGGATGAGTGGTGTTCGGGCTGCTGAGAGGGTGATTAGGAGGCCGAAGCGTGTGAGCGTTAGGGCGTGAAGTTGGTAGAGTATATAGTCTAACGACAGAACATCTGGGGTAGTGGCGTATGGTTCATCTAGGCTGGCGTATGATGAGAGTAGGTATTTGGAGTATAGGAATTGTAGTATGATGAGCGCGATTCCGAGGCGCAACAGATGTGTGAAAACAATCAACAGACGCAAGGGGAATGTGAGGTCAGGAGACGTCGACACTGTGTATTCTACTGTTGTTGGAGATGGTCGTCGGGTACGTAAATGGGGAGTAGTCGTTAGCATCTCTGCTCGGAGCTAGGTTGAGGCATTGAAGTTGTTGTTTGGTCATAATAGAGGTTGAATATTAGAGAGAGGTTGGAATTCGAACAAGGCTGAAAGAGGCTTATCGATAAGAAATATATGTTGCTCGAGGCTGACAGCAAAAGGATGAGAAGCAGTGATTCCAAGAACGATCTACTTTGAATAACGTAATCTAGAGGCAACGATACGTTCGAGTGGTTGTATTATCCCCTCATTGAGATCCGCAAAACTAATTTGCAGATATATCCAGCATCTTCTCATCCGACAACTCCCAAGTAGAAATGCCCCTACTCCAGCAGGAGACAGCAGTCCATCGACCAATGCCCCATTGAAAAGATATAAAAGCCTTGATCCCAGTGTTTGTTATCAAAGCTTTTCCATTTTGCCTCCTTGAACGCCAAATTTTCCGATGTTTCCTTGCAGAAATGCCATCCTACTCCCCAGTATCAATCTCTAGATCAATCTGCACCCCATTGCTGACACCATAGTCCTCCAACGACAACTGATCCTTGAACGGCCTCTCACCCTGCCTCTTCAATAGAATCTCATGTGGCTGTCTTCCAATCCTCGCCGCAACCTGCGCCTTGAATAACTTGATCGGATCAGACGCCAAGCACGGAATCGCAGCCTTCGTTCCCAACCGGTCGTTGACATGTACGATGATCATCGGCTCGTTGTGACTCGCAGCTTGCGGTGCCGAAGAAGCAGCAGCAGGCGCTCGTTCAGGTGGCGCATCCGTATTCCCCTCACCCGTTTGCTTCGTCTTCGTTGGACCGAATTTGTCTGCGACGCCGAATTTGTCCTCCACTGAATTGCCCTTGCCTGGCTTAGGCTTGGACTCTTTGCCCTCTTTGCTGTTGTTGACCTTCTCCCTATCTCGCTGAGGTGACCGCGATCGATTCCGGTAGCCACGCTCTAATCTCTTTCCACTGCCTTCTCCTTCGTCGTTCGTACTACGCTTCTCCTTCCATTTGAAGCCTCCGCCGCCTCCTCGTGGTTTATCGCGACGTTTTTCGTCATTCTCTGATCGTCTAGGTGGTGAACGGCTTCTCCTTCTTTCCGAGGGCCCGGCTGGGGAGCGCGAGCGTACTCTACGGTCTGCCATGGTTGTGGTTGTGGGTCGTGTGGTTGTGATTTATATACCAGGTGGGGGAAAGACTATAGGGGAGTGCAGGGATATTTTTTCAGGTATGGCTCACTACCTTACGTGCGGCAGAAAATGGAATTATTCAAACTGAAAGCGGCGAGTAATAATTTGGTGGCGCCTCCGTAAGAGGCGGATCCAATTCTTGACCAGGGACCGGGAAAGCGAGACTTTTTCCTTACGAGGCTGGCCAGCCAAGTTGGTCTCCGGTGAAACCTTCATTTTCTTACCTATCTAGTAGATCTACTAAAAATTTACATAACTTTGATTTCTACTTCAGTCAAAGTCCTGAAATCATTTTATAATATTGATTGAACTAGTCTTCGCTTTCAAGTTATATCTAATATATCTGACTTGATAGCCTAGATAAGGTGTTGCTTTACTAAGGTAGTAAAGAATTAGATCCGCCTCAATTTGAAGAAATCATCAGACTACAATATGACTCGTGCTTTCATGTCGCGAAGTTATTCTAGGATATTATGAAGTTTTACTTTAATGTTATATAGGTACCTGATGACTATAATAAGTGACAATCTGAAAAGAAGTATCTGCTTAGAATTTGAGTGGCCTTGGTACACGGGCGAATCCATTTTATGACCGGCGAAGCAAGCTACATTTTGAAGATCACTTTTGCAAAATCGTTAAAGATTCTTATGTCTTTATATAAGTACATAAACAATGTCGTATGACACTTTAGTGATTTCAAACCTGAAAGTAAGACATTCCGCAAAGTGATGCTCATAGCTTACTGGACTACACATCATAGGGGGGCGTTATGTTACGCCTCCTTCCAACCGTACTATAGTAGGTAGACAGAGTCTCGCTTCACCGGTGGAGAAGGATACGATTATTTCGTCATGAGGCCATAAGGCATAATACCCGAGCTTTTTGGAGGTAAAGCGGCTATTTTCCACGCCAGAAATCATCACTGTCGAGACTGTATTAAGCAAGTATGCTAACCGAGAATACCTACACTCTCTCAATACTTGGTTTCTAGTCTAGAACTACCACCCAACACCATACAGTATGACTCTAGGAATTTGCTCAAAAATTACAAGTATATCAAGGACAAGTTTCGCGATATTGTTAGGGCTATCAAAGGAATGAATATCAAAAGTCACAAAGTTGAATAAGCACTTCTTACCTGGTAGGATGATATGAGCGTGCCAGAAGACAATACTAAGTATCAGTCAACGTGGAATTACATGACGCGGGCATCGGCGGTGGCCAAGGTTAGACAGTCTGGTCATTTGTATCATTATGCTAACAAAGGGAAGTCCGCTATCCAACTCCAACAAGAACGATAACCCCATCCAGTTTCTAAAATTTGGCACTGTAACAGCATCGCATAAATCAAAACTGAAACCCAAACCTCTGACTACTAGTTCAAATGATCGTAATTCCCGGCTTTGCCACCACCTGCAAGTCCTTTCGCCCTCTTCCCTTCACCCACTATCAGCGCAAAGAGTCGCATAGCAACGACTTTCTCCTGCCACCCTAGTACACATCCTCTAAACTCATCTACAGCCTCCAAGTGCCACTGCTCTAGCTTCATCCTTTCATCACCGCTGAATACGGTCTTCCCCAACAACCTGCTGATTACTCGCGTGGAATTACGTCTTCGTCTGGCGCTGTTCTCTTTTTCGTTGTTGGTCAATGGCAAGTCATTGTACTCTGGTTTCCAGGTCTGCATGATGGTGTCCAAGAGGCGCCAGTGATCCTTAGACCAAGTTGTTGGGGACAATTCCATCTCCATTGACGAATCTGGTGTTGGGGATGATGAGACCCATGTAACACCTTTGCTTGGGCTAGAATTTGGAACACCATTCACAAAATCCAAGCCAGAGGATGGCGTTTTGAGAGGCGAGCGGAGGCAAGACTTCGATGGTGATGCTACAAGTAGGTGAGGAGCCTGCAGGATGACCGCAGCAGTCGAACTTGTATCCAGTCTTAGCGTTTCCGTCCATTTGATAGTCCTGGAGCTTGCTGAGACCTGGTTCTCCTTATCTGCATTCAATGATTTGGAGTCCGTGCTACAGTCTGATGGGGATGTCTCGAAAAGCGGAGTGCGTGCAGCTTGGTTGGAATTTGTACGGCTGGGCGATGAGGTTTTCAACGGCATGCTCACCGGAGAGGATGCTTGTACCTCAGGGCACTTGATTGTCTGGTTGGGCTTGGCAGAGCCACCGAAAAGAACAGGAACGCTAGAGGCACCAGTCGAGGTTTCCCGAGGTCGTGGATTGAAACCCAACTTCTGTGGTATTAGTTTGTACTCATCTGACTTATCCATGTTCGACCCATCTATCTCCTTGATGGGCTTGTTCTTGGATAGATCGCTTGAGATAGCTTGGCTGGGGCGTGATTGCCTCTGAAAGATCGATTTCGGAGCTCCAGGTGGCCCTGATTTGGGTGGTGAAGTTCCCAGCAGAGCGGATAGATCAAGGTTACCACTCTTACGTGGCCGAGGGTTAAAATTCGCCTTCTGTGGAATTTGATACTGTGATAAATCTACGTCTGTTTCGTCGTTAGGCTCTTCGGGTACAATTCGCCGAACTGTGATTGAATCTGCGGTCATTTGCTTCTCAAACGACTTTACTACTGGCATTATTGATTCGGGAGGTGAAGAGGGCATTTGCGATAACTCGTCACTGTAAACCAATCTTCTGCTATTCTGCCTCCACGGACTAGGTAGCTTGCTTCTCCTTGGCTTTTCAAACGTCTCCTTTGATGTCTCTCGATGCTCAACAACAGGCGACGAGGAGTTCAGTGTTTCCAGAAGCAGGCCAAAGTCTTCGTCTTCATCCCGAGCGGCCCTTGAGCGCTCGTCTTCGGAGTCAATCACGATGACTTGACTAGTATTGGCATTGGTGGCTTCTTTAACAACAGCAGCGCGTTCGGTTGCCCACCGTTGCTCTGCGGGCTCTGCGGCTGTTGATCCCCGAGGCTCCCCAAATATGTCAATATCATTCCGCGATGAGGTACCATAACTATGAATAGGAACTTCTTCCTCCGCTTGCCAGCTCATAGCGCCATCACTGCGAACAGTTTGGTTTTCTGAATTGGAGTTCAGACGGCGTGGATCGGAATATCGTCTTTGCTGTGGGAGTTCTAGACTGTATTGCTGCTTCTCCTCTGGAGACGGGGATCTCAGCTGCGTTGTGGTGCTATTCCGGAAAGGATCATCTTGCTGAGATGATCTTGGATAGCTCCGAGATGAGCTCTCTCCAAAATGACCACTAAGATCGAGCCTTGGTAATGGTGCAGCAAGTATTTCATGTACAGGCGATGGATAGGACTCTTGTGCAAGGATCGAAGAGGATCTTCTATCTGCAGCCGGGCTCTTGAAAGGACTACCCAAACTTTGAGATCTACTTCTAGGTGACGATGATGGAACAAGAATGTCTTGTAGCATTCGCCCAGCGCGGACAGTGGGAGACAGAAGTGGACGCTGACCTTGCTCTGATGGTGGTGGAAGTGAAGGTATACCCCGGCCAATTTGAATAGGCGGCGGCAGCGATGGAGACGAGAAAATGATCGATGGTGTCTGTGCCAGGCTCTTGTTCGATTGGCGGTTTTGACGCAGATGAGCCGTGTAGGTGTATCTTCGCGGAGCTATCGATGGTGGAGAAGATGGCATGTGGGACTGCATCATGGAACTCTCCTGGCCTGAGATCTGTGGTTGCGCCTGACCTGCAGGCAATGATGAAGGTTTTCCGTTCGGATGAGGGCCATGGTCGTGAGAGCAGCCGTCAACAAGTGGAGAAGGGGTCTCATCGGGTGTCAAGAGTCGAGTTGGCACTGGCTCTGTTGTCATGATCTCAGTCTGGGAGGGCGAAACACCAAGACGCTGAGCCGGGACATTCAAACTGTCTGATAATGGGCGGGCTTGCCGAGCTGCTGCTGGAGTAGTTGCATCTAGGTCATCTACTGAGACAGCCAATAAGGAGTCCTCGTACTGATCACTAACTGCTAGTTTTGTAGCTGGCAGCCTTTCGTTTAGAGACTTTGGATTTGGCGTTGCTGCTTCAAGGACATCAGGTGCAACGCTGGAAAAGGAGTGGTTGCCAATAGTATTTTGAGATAAAAGCCTCGACACCTGAGATTTCTGAGCAGGAGTAGCATCGCGAAGCACCTCAGGTGGAATGCTTGAGAACGAGTCGTCTGCTCCCGCGCTCTGTACTGACAAGAGTCTTGGATTTTGTGGCTTTCTCCTAGGTGTAGCTGCTTCAAGGACCGCCTCTGGAATCGCCGAGAAGGAGTCATTGTAAGCTGCCGGCTCTTCCATCGAAAGAAGTGACTTGTATTTGATTTGGCTGGATGGATGCTTCTCTGGCTGATTTGCAGGGCTACTAAAGTGTTCCCGTAAAGAAGGAACAGAGTCGACCGAGATCATACTAAATCCTTCACTCTCTAGTATAGTGTCGAAGTCTCGGTACTGGTCAATCTCTTCCTCATCCTCTTCGTTGTACTGCTCTTCTTCATGTTCCCCATGATCCAATACCTTAGACTTTCGTGGTAAAGACTTTGAGCTCTGATCCTCAAATCCCGGCTTTGCTGGGGACACTGATGGTGATTGATAACCATCGGATGTCTGCCTAGAAATAGACGGATTTGCAGCCTCGAATGTTTGCGGACTTGACCATCCGGTTCGCCGAGGGGTCTGGTCACCCGGATCAAATCGTGCGATCACCACATCAGACTGGGATCCACCGACCGTTGTGGTTGAACGGATTGTAGAGTATGGAGAGACGCAGGATTCCGAATTCGAGTCTATAGGTAATAACACTCCCTCGTCCTCAAAACGTCCAGGATCTTGCCCCTGGTCCTGACCATTGCCTCCACAGCTGTCATCCTCCAACACGTCGACTTCTTCAGGCACTAAAGCTTTGGAACGACCTTTGCCCTTCTTACTTGTCAGACCGGATGCAGGTTCAGTGGTACCATCCTTAGCCGCTTGTATAGACGTCCGTCTTCCCTTCGTCGATCGAGATCTGGATTTCGACCTTCCCTTTCCTCTGCCAATTTGGAAATTCACGTCTCCGTCGTCGTCTCCATCTATCAACGAGCCAATCGATTTTCTTTTGCCTTTCTGAACTGGAGTGCTTGCACGGCCAGGCTTCTTCCCGATAACGGGAGTCCCATTCGACTTCCTAGGTCGCCCTCTACCGCGCTTTGGGGTCGTAGTTTGGGGAGCTTCATTTTCGGAATCAGAAAGACCTTTCACTGGAATTGTAGTTGTAGTTGTCCTCTCCCTCCTTCTGTTCTTCGGGGCTCGCGTTGGTGACACGGATGCGCCACTGAAAATTGGGTACACATTTTCCGTGTCGGATTCTCCAGCTTCTACCGTGACCCGAATCTTTTGTGGTGACAAACTATTCCCAACGTCTAGCTCGAAGGTTTGTTTTTTCGGAGAGCTTCCTTGGAGGGGTAGGCTGCGTCGGGCTCGCGACGAGCGTCGTGGTTTTGCAGGAGAGTGATAGATGGGAGAATCGTTCAGAGGATCTGGAGATGATAACATTGCTTCGTGCATATTTACCACTATCGCATAGGAGTTGTTATTGGTGTGGTTTACCTATCTTTTGATGAAAGACGCGTCGACTATGGTGAGACGCGATGTTAGCGAAGTGGATGCTGGGCTCATTTGTGTAGGAAATATGAACCTTTCATAATTGTGGTGTTTATTTTCCGAGATTCATGTTTTGGACGGAGGCCGATTTGTTTACTTGGTTAGCGTTGCGTTGTGGCCAAGCACGCACTCACGTGTTGATATGCAGGAGGTTTCCAGCTGGGCATATTTGCCACCTGCTGTATTCTTAAGACAAGTCTCTTGATGTGTCGATTATCACTTTTGAATTCTCAATTCTATTGACAGCGTGTCTTACTTACTCTCGCAGATCACGTATTCGTATTGTCAAACTCCCGAAAAGTTCCTTAGTGACATTTCACTCGAAGAGCTCAGTGCCAGCAGGTGCCAATGGAAGGTGCCACAGGTTCGAGAGAATGAATAGGATTCTTATAATGAAATGTATTCTGCTATATGCTACTATTAACCTGATATGAAATAAATATTATCAAGGAGGCTTACTGTGTCTGGCTTGCCTTGCTCATTCCTATACTAAGGTAGGTAGGGATCTCAATTTCCCGACAGACATCCATTATTGTTCAAAGCCACAAGAGAAGGATGTGGATGACTGTCTATGACTTTCTCGTATCACAAGATCTTATTCACTTCCAGTTTTCATATGGAGTGTAGAAACTTCACCTGGTATTCCCTAGCACTTGGCAGGGCGTCGCTGACAAAAGCTGAGCGCATTTTGTACACAAGACCAGCCCCGAAACGTCATATTTTCTTATATACACCTGTTTGCTTGATAAAGCTGCCATTTTCTAAGCCCGCCACTCAAATCCCACCGGCTTGATGACGCCACACCTGTGCGGCGTTATCTACCGACCCCGGATTATCTTGCGTGCTTTTCGGAAATAACAACGTCTTCCCTCATTGACGAATGGCAACTCGTTCCCTTCCGCCCTCGGCAGACCAGCCGGCGGGGATATCTCGATGTTTTTGTAATCTTCAGTTGGATTTCTAAGGTAACAACTAGAGCTCGTGACGCCAGTTTGGTACCGCACTAATCATTGAGGTATATATTGCTACTCCCCTCTCTTCGGCTGACAGAATATCTATATCTTCGCACAGCATCATCAGTGTTCTTCCTGTCCTACCAATCCTACCTACACAGCAACGGATTCCATCTATACTTTACACCACATCACACACTTTTCACATATCGAACAGTTTCAGAGCAAGTCGCAATATGACAACAGCAGCACCCCAACATGCCACTGCGGCACACAACCTATCGCAATCAGCCCGAGCAGAAGCAGTATACACGAACGACAACAACGATAATACTTTCATTCCCCGTGGCGACACTACAGTAAGCCTCAACTACTTCCGACCACCCGAGGATGGCTCAGCACCGTGGAACTACGTCGAGCCGCAAGCAAATGGTATCCAACGTAACTTCGGCGATTTTGATATCGAGCTCCCTATTCGCGACATCCGTGGTCGGGAGTCCGAGTACACTCTTGACAAAGACGCTTTCTTGGTTGTATCCGGCCTCCCTGAGTCTGCCGAGCGAGACTTTGTGGACGACGCTTCCATCAAGGAAAAATACTACCCGGAAGTTGAGAAGTTGATCCTGGACAACGTGGAGGGAAGCAATCGCGTAGTCATCTTCGACCATACAATTCGCCGCTCGAATCCCAATGCTACTAGAGCACCTGTAACACGAGTGCACATCGATCAGACTCTGAAGTCTGCCACGGCCCGTGTCCACCAACATGTGCCCGAGGACGCAGAGAAACTATTGCAGGGCCGCTACCGCATCATCAACATCTGGCGACCATTGAACGGTCCGGTCCAAGCTTCACCTCTCGGGTTTGCAAGCTCATCCTCGTTGGAGGATGAGGATCTCATTCCAGTCGAACACCGCTATCCGGCTCGTAGTGGCGAGACCGCAGGTATTCGATACAACGATAGTCAGAAGTGGCATTACCTGTCTGGCATGCGAAATGACGAGCGGTTATTCTTAGAGTGTTTCGATTCCGAGGCGAGGAAGCCTGGCACAAAGGTACAGGGTGGAAGAGTGCCTCATACTGCTTTCCAGGATCCAAGAACACCGAAAAATGCTGTGGGTAGAGAGAGTATTGAGGTCAGGGCGCTTGTCTTTGGTCCATGACTGCAGGTTTTGCGATGTGAAATGTTATGATAATGAGCATGTTTGATTACTTAGGAATAGTTTACGAATTTAATGCAATTATGAATCAAGGCCCGTGGAATTCATGAGCTGAAAGTTGCTATCGAACTTCAGCTGGAACGCTAGCTTACAAATTGGAAAGGCCTCCCTTCCCCAAGGGCGGACGTTCTCAATTGAACTACATGGTAGGCAGCGACCATTAACAACTTGATGTTGTATTGAAGCTCTGCCAAAAAGAAAAAAAAAAACTCCAACGCCAGCTTCGCAACTTATTCCTATTCTATGTTATACATCCATGTCGTTGCTGACTTAGCACGACACTTTGCTTGAAATCTATCAAAGGGGTTTCGGCGTTGCCGGCTCCCAGTGAGTTTTGCGAGCAGCCTGGTCCGTCCTTATGTTGTCATGAAAGATTGATCCTTCAGCGTTGCGAACCTGGAATGCTTTGTAAGTCATTCTTGCAAAGACTTCATTAGACTCTCTGCACCCAATCAGTCCATCGATTTCACTCAAGCATAGCAATAATTTAATCTACGCACCTTTCTTCGAGTGATATCCGGCCTTGATCTTCATAGTAGTCTACCAAGCTTCGTGTGCGCTGAAACATGTTTCTTCAGCATCTACAACTCACGCAAAGGCATTGACTGCGCAACCTGCATGACCAATGGCTGATAAGCAACTTTTCCTCGCGCACTACTCCTACTCATTCTATTCTATTCTGTCAGCCAAAGCCATTCTTCGATCCAGTTTCCTTCCCCCTTCAATCCCGAAACCATATTGTCATACCTCTGTGCACCCCTCAACGATTCTCTCGCCTTGAACTCCACGACATCATCCTGCTCCCTTCCTCTTCCATACTTCTTGTCAACTCTGGCGAGAAGATCAAGCGTGGTGATCCGCAGACCGAGAAGTGCTTGCATCTGGGCTTGCGCAATGCCTCCTCTCTCCAAAGCAAGATCAAGCAGACATAGTGCGTCTGATAGGCAATCGTGAGCGTCGAGGAGAGGTACGACTGTGGCGAGAAGTTGGAGCGTTTCAATTCGCGTATCGAGATGGAGTGCTGGTGTGTTAAGAAGCTCGGAGCAGCGGTGCTGACAGAGTGAGAGGTCGCCGAGGAGGTAGGCTTCTTGTGCCTATGGCGTGTCAGATGATAGTTTGAGTACGAGTTACGATGAGAAATGAGACTTACACGTTTGAACTGCGAAAGAAATAGCTCAGATTTCATCTTCGCTATGAACATTACCGACGTCGAGGATTTCAAAATAGGACCTTCTCGTACTGGTGCCACTTCAGGTATGGTTTCTGGTATAGTTGGAGTGGATGCTCTTTGTTTGAGATGATCTGGAGATGAGCGGGAGCGGATTCGATTGATGAGAGAACTTCTTTTGTGGCGGAGAGAGTAAAAGTTTTGTTGCATTTGTGCTTGTGCTTGAGGAGCTGGAACTCCGGACTCGATCTGTGTGCTGGACTTGCGAGGCATTGTGGTATTTTGATAGTGTATTGATAGTGGGTTGAAAGAAGATTTTACGGAGAATTCTTTGCGGACCCTTTCTTTTGACGAGACGTAGAGTGTACCTTCACCTTTCACCATCTTGAGTGCCGGGAGCGACCTTCGTTTGTTTACATTGATGTTCACCTTCAACTCTTATGATGAATCCTGCTTCAGTCTTCAGCTGATAGATAAATACTGTCTTTGCAGTGTAGCGTTGCTTTCTCGAAGGGCCATATAGTGGCACCATAATATTCGGGTAGGTAGGTTTTCATCACTCGTGGCCATGCCGCGCATGTCTTGGCACCCATCCACATTCTGCTCGCTCGCTTAAATCAAAACAATATGACGCAACTCTTAGTATTTTAGTGAGACCTCTCAACTAACCCTCGAGAGGCGGACAGAGTGCCGTGTATTCTCATCTGGGCTAAGATAAAATTTATTATAATCGCTATCTGTCAATGCTATCTTACTGGGTCTGAGGTGATCTGAGTGCTTCGTAATTTGTTCAGACCAGTGTTTTCAATACCCCGAATTTCTTGACTTCAATCAGAACATGAATGGGCCGACAACAAAAGAACGTCAGTTCCAGAATTGAGGATATACACAATTCTTGGAAAGATAGAGATCAGAGGTTTTGGACGGGACTTTCTGTCTCTACGCTCTCTCGCTACTGATTCACTTCATCGTGATTAAAGCTTCAACAAGCTGCTCTATGGACATAAACACAAGGTCCTTGGACATAAACACGAGGCAATTTCTACGACACACCTTGTTCTCTTCAACTTCTTCTACTATCAACGAGGTCAATTTTGGAGATTGCGCGAATTAGCGATTTTCGACCGAGTAGTCCAAACTCCGCTAGTGTGCCTTCGAAGCGGGGCCAAGTTTGTCTCCATGAAGCCTGAACTCGGCGCCGAATCAAAAGTCGTAATGGCACTACAGGACATATCCTAAGATTGATTCAAAGACATGAAAATGAAATAAGACAATCGAGGCGGATTCAATTCTTCACCGGTGAAGCGAGATATTTTTCTGGATTAGTAAGGAAAATAACCAGGTATTACCTGAAAGTATAAGCTTGATAGTGGAGTCGCGACAAGATCATAGAAAGTTACCTGAATTTTTTGGAAGCTATGTAATAGTAAGATGATTTCACTAGGCAGAGTCATGTCAACAATTCATGACTTTACTAGGTAGATAGATCAACACTAACTTCGATAGACACGAACTTGTATTCGGCGAAAGAAAGACGTGTTTGACTTGATAATGTCATCAAATGCATTCGTGACTTTCCTAAACTATTTTAAATACTACTTGTAGTAATTGCAATCACGAAAATATTACAGGACTTTACTATAGTATTATACTAAAGTCATCAAAACATTTGATAATGTTGACAAGTCCAATTCGAGGAGACGAAGCTGCTTCGCCGTGGACGAATTTCCCGGGTCTTGGTTCACCGGGTATGAATTACAGTAGGGTGCAACAAGTGCCTGCACAAATGGCCGCGGAATATTTCAGATACTTCCGGGTTGAGGTACTCTTATCCTGAAGAGCCTATCGATATCAACATATAGTTGCAGATTCAACGAAGCTAATGTTGTATTCGGAGGTAGAAGTGCCAGATCAAGTACGTAACCTTATTATGTTTTCGAGTTGGATGTCGTCTAAGACTGTCGTGATATTAAGATGATGGTAATTTGAAGTCATGAAAAGCTCTTACGACTTCAATATACTCCTATCGCAAGGTACCCATGTGAGCTGGCCAAGTCACTGCGTTACTGAAGCTCCACAACGCGGGAATCCCGAGATCACCAGATCAGAAGACGATTTTAGATCTCACAGGGGTATTATTGACACGCTATAGCTACAAACTTCACTTCCCCAAAATGACTATCTTCGACGCTTTCTGTGCACTCCTTGGAGCAATAGGGGCTCCTTCCCACGCCTGCCCCGAAGGCACATTTTCTCCCTTCATTACCAGCGACAGAGATCCCAACTGACCACACGCTCCAATACTGCTACCCGGCAGCGCGACTGCCAAGGTCTTCATACAAGACCTCCTTTCCAAATCAACTCTCCCGACCTTCATAATCCGATCCTCAAACAAATGTGTCTGCGCACCCGCAAAACGATTCAGCACAGCTTCATCACCAATGCTGACCATATCGAATTCTGTAATGCCGTTGGAGAGGAGCACGGTACGACTACCGACTTGTACGCCGAGGAGCCGGAAGACTATCGCCATGAATGGTGTACCGGTTAGGAAATCTGCGCAGAAGGGGGTAAGGGTCTCGTAAACAGATGTTACGAATTCGGACTTCCAGACGTCAACGCTCCAGAGCGGCCATTCGGCATTTTGATAACGGCCGATGAGGGTCCACTTCAGTATGATGGGGATTAAGATGGATGGAATTGCGAAGACTAGTCGTAGGTTAGCAAAAGATCAGGGCAGTTCGCGCTTCGGCACGGGATACTCACAGCATAAGTAGAATATTGGCAGAAGAAGCAACATTGGCCAAATTCCGAAGTGTTTGTAGCCTGTCTCAAACGTTTGTAATCCGAAGCCAAGTCCGAAGACGACAAGAGTTCGTGGAAGAAAGATTCTCAGGCCCTCGATCAGTAGGCGGAACGCTCTCAACCTCTTAGTCGGCGAGAAGAGAACTTCTTCCGAATGATTAATCTCGCTACGCTGTCTGACAGGCATGATGACCGCAGGACTACCAAAGCAGCTTTGGCCTTCTTCAAGAGGAATCTCAGGAGCAATCGAGAGGACTCCAACCAGAGTGTTCGACGCAAGTTCGACGCCGTGCGGCACCATCGCGCCGTTCCCGAGGAATGAACGTTTGAGAAGCCGAGTCCGCCTTTGCGTCACGATGTTACTGCGAGTGACTTCATCGCCAAGAAGAACTCGATCGGCGATGAATGATTGCTCACCTATCTCCGTGAGCTCGAAGCTGATTCCGCGAGCAGTTGATACCTCAGCACCGTGTCCGATTTTGACGCCAAGGCATCGGAGGAATGGGACTACGTAGAGCGTAGCATACGCCGGTTTGAGTACGGTGAGGCTGATATCCATCAAGCGATCAACGAACCATTTACGGTAAAAGTAAACAGAGATTGTTCGATATGAACATTCTTGCACCTTACCGAGAACAACCCATTTCAGGACTATCAGTTCGAGGAAGACTAAAAGCATGTACATGATCGCAGCAGGCACACAGACAATAGCTGTCTGGCTGTACTCTCCGACGCCTGGGATATCGACGTAGTCGAATAAAAGCATGCTTGGGATTTGCGGCAAATAGTAGATGATGGGGAGGACGAATACAGAACTGAACGTCATGGCGAGAATCATAATGGCAACTCGTCCTTGGCTTGGTCTAGATGATCGCATGTTTCCTACGTCTTTAGGGAAAGAGTGGAATTGAGCTGGAGATCCGATCCATTTCTCTCCGGCGGGGATACAAGAGTATTGAGGTAGCATGCTCATCGGACCCAGCTCGCCGCCGTCTTCGATGGTTGTATTTCCTTCTGTTATTATGGTTATTATTGAGCTAAAGGGAAATAAAGGAAATTCCAAGCTTACCTAGGACCGAACTGCTCCCAATGTGCACGTCCGAACCGATGTGGACAGGCGCAATGATTAAGCGGCCTCTCTCTACCCAGGAAGTAGACAGTACCACGTCTGCTCCAAAAACGACGTCGTCGCCAATGGTCACCAAGTCAAAGGTCGGACCTGAAACGTTGACACCAAGATGGCAATGTTTCCCCACACGAGCTCCCATCAACCGCATCATAGTTGGGAGCAGAGGCGTCTTAGCGATAGATATCATATCCACGAGATTGGCAAAGTGACCTGCAAGCCACCATCGATAGTAGTATACTCCATAGACAGGATATTCTCCTTCCTCGGCTTTTCCGAGCGTAACCCATTTCCCGGCAATGCCAACGAGTGCTCTCATGATCGGAATCGCAACAAAAACGGCATAGGTAATAACGATTGCGGAACCAAGACCAAAAGATTTCAATGTGAAGTAGAAGACGAGATAAGGTACGAGGAAAGTGATAGACTCGATGATGAAAAAGACCATCAGAGCAGGGAGTTGAGCGATGCCGCAACACACATAGTTCCACTGGGAGATGTACCAGTGATCTTCCATCTCAGAATTGTCTCTGCTGCTCTTTTCGGCATCAGTGCTACCGCCGAAGCTCGCTACGATAGCCTCAGCAGTCCGGTGTTGATAAATGGCCTGAAGACCGATCGATTTCAGTGCCGATTTCTCAGGACTGTCTTTTCGAAGCTTCGTCACTAACTGAGCGGCGATCAAGCTGTGGCCTCCTAGATCGTCGAAGAAGTCGCTATCACTTGTAATCCTTGCGGATCTAGGAAAGGTTTCTGCCATGGCCTGAAGAAAAAAACCCAAGTCCGATTTATCCGTCAAAATGAAGCTGGTGGTATCGCTGGTGTGTACTGAAGCAGAAGAAGAATTATGTTCTGTTTGCGAGGTAGCGAAATTGTCCTCTGATGTCTGCTGAAGTGCTTTGGCATCAATTTTGCCGCTGGGAAGTCGAGGCATGTCATCCGCTGAGATGAAGAAGAATTCTTCGGGTTGCATATAAGCAGGAAGGTGACGGAGACTGTCGCGAAGCTCTCTAGGCTCGATGTCAATTCCTTGGCTAACGATATATGCTTCGAGACGATCCGTACAGGTGGATAGGATGACGGCCGCGGTCTGCACTCTGGCATGTTCTGCTATGGCATGCTCGATTTCTCCAAGCTCGATCCGGAACCCGCGATGTTTGACTTGGGTGTCGATCCGCCCCAGAAAAACGATATTGAGGTTCTTGTCAAGGCGAACCAAATCGCCTGTTCTATACAACTTTTCGCCATGACTCGTTGGTAAAGGATGCGAGATGAATTTCTCGTTGGTGAGCTCAGGCCGTTGTACGTATCCTTTTCCTAGGCATGGACCGCCAATGGCAAGTTCTCCTTCAGCGCCTTCCTTCAAAGCAATTGGTGTCGGCGTCCAGCTCTTATTCAAATCATCTTGAAGACTTAGTAGCAGGGCATGATACAAAGGTAATGGCTTGCCAATTGTCACTGGCTCATCAGGGAAGAGTTCCTGGAATGTAGCAGTGACTGTGGTTTCAGAAGGACCGTAGGTGTTAAGGATTCGTAAATTAGGCGACCACAAACGATTGACGAGTGATAGTGGACAAGCTTCTCCTCCCAAATTGAGAAGACGAACGGATGGAGGCAAGGGACATTCACTGTCGAGTGAAGTCATGATGTTGATGAGTGTTGGAACAGCATTCACCAGAGTGATTCCCCGCTGTGCCCAGATACCCAATGCGCCTCCAAGACTGGGTACACTGCCTCGAATTAGTTATTGGAAGCCAGAATAAGATGGTCTTGCTTACTCTTGACATTCAGAACGATTACCGATCGCGAGATGAGCACCACCAGCGATACTTACCCATCTAAAGATTAGGTCCATCAGTATCACATTCCATTTCGAACAACTCAGGATCCACTCACACTTCTTCGATGAACATATCAAATGCGGCACTGAAGCCTTGCCAGACAACATCCGTGGTACTCGTCTCAAGACAAGATCTTTCACTGATAGAAAATGCGAGCGCAGCACTGTGTGGTATTTCGATCCCTTTAGGTGTTCCCGTTGAACCACTTGTGTATATCATATACGCCGTATCATTTGGACGTGGTCCTGTAAAATGTGTGGAGGCTGGAACAAGACTGGTAAGTTCATCGATAGTCACGATGCTACATCCCTGAATTCCAGTGGTAGATTCTGCGGCTGCTTCGTAATGGGAAGCGTCACAGAGGAGGACACAGGCATTACTGTCTTCGAGACAAGTCGTTACACGCGTAGCTGGCGCATCTGCATCAAAAGGTAGCCAAGTAGCGCCGGAAATTGTAGTTGCTAGGATAGCGAGGTGCAGATCGATTGACTTCTCAAGCCAGATCCCGACGACAGGAGCCTTTACATTGTTGCCTCGATAAAGCGTGTGCAAACTCCTAGCAAGCTGGTAGGACTTTTTGTAGGCGTCGATATATGACAGCTTCGTGAAGGTGTTGTTTTCTGGGCTTCGAAATGAAAACAACGGTGCATCCTGCCGTTGATAAGCTTGCCATTTGAATAACTCGGGCAAGGTGGTAACATCTGGTATCGTAAGACTGTTTTTGGGTGTATGCTCCGAGTGTAAAACGAAGCTGTATTCCTCTTCAGGTAGAGATGCAACAAAGTCAACCATTTTAATAATCTTCTTGTTTAGTCTATTGGTGGACGTCGAGACGAATTAAGTAATGTAGCAGAGAAGCAACCATAGAAAAGTAACGAGATTAATTGACAATTTTGATGGATATCAAAATGACAACGTCTCAAAGTCAAGGAGAGTAAATGGCTACAGATATAAGTTATTCTGCCTGCATGAGGTGAATCCAAGGATCACTACCTTAAATTATTCAGTCGCGGTACCCAAAAGACTCACTGGTGGTCCGGTACGTGGATTCACGATCCCGAATCCCGGACTGAACATGGTATTGATTATTACGGCGCAGCGTATCTCCTAGTAGGTATTGATCATGGGTAGTCAACATTACGACTATAATTGACGATATAATAGTACGCGAAAGCGTATTAGTAACAGTTCGGGCAGCTTCGGAGCAGCAAGAAGTCTCTAAAGATCGGAAGTGCACTGCCCTCAGACGAGCTTGAAACTAAAGCATACTGGGAACTCTATACTTTCAAGTCTGGACAGACCTATGGATATAAATCATCCTATCATGCTTCCCGACTTTATCCTAGCGTTCTAAAATGTTCAAACATATTTAGTGCATTAACGTGTATAGTTTCGCTTGCCTCCAAACAACAATGCCAAGCTTCAAACGTGTGTCAAAGAATTTTCTAGACGGGATAACAAACTCTGATCAAAGACACAATTGTAAATCTACCTATCAAAAATCTGAAAGGACATTTAAAGCGTTTCATATTCACATCTCTGTGTCCCAATCCTCTGAACATTCACACGAGAAGTGCCTTCGTACCATTGGTCGGAATTACCTCCCAGGCTTCTTCCATATAAGCCACCAATGCCGTGTGTTCCTGTAATACACTATTACAAACAAACACCCTGTGAATTCGGCGTCGCGGCAGACTGAGAATATACACGGGGCCATCGAAGCATGGATCTCCCAACTGTGGGTAAGTGGGGACGCAAGACAAGCTTTGGTCGAGCTTTGGACAAGCTTTGGACGGGCTTTTGGCAAGCTTTTGTCAAGCTTTTGACAAGCTTTCTAGCGAAAGCTTGTTTCTCGGGCCCCGTGCCAGGATTCACCTTAAATCCGGGGTGGGAGTACACGCTCAGCACACAAGGATGTTGTCAAAAACCGGAGCCTGCATCGGCCTCTTGCCTTGTGTGTTTGGCTTCACAGTAGTTGATATTGTGGCTTGTATAGTGAGATTTGACTTACGCGGCCTCGTGCCGTGTCGACGAAGTGAAGTCGCATTCTACTTAGTACTAGGGGTAAATAATGTACAAAACGCAGTCTGTGCATCCTTCTAGATATTCCATGCAGCCAGGGGGTCAGGCACGAATCATGTCTTGATACCCTCGACTTTTATTCCCCGAAGAAGCAAGACTTGAAGTTAGTGCACGGCCTGAAATTATACATTATTTACCCAAGGTACGAAGTACGAGCTTTAAACCGCATCGTTTCTCGCTTACTCAGTTCATGTACATGAGGCATTTAAAAAACAGTTCGGAAGTAAGTCATTGGATGTGAGGAAACACCAATCACGAAACAGAAAGCTTCAAAATCAGGCGTTCTAGTCCCGTTCGCTAAAGTTGAAAATTAGGATTTCCGAATTATCCAGTCCGTTCACCAAAGCCGAGATTTGGGCCCTCTCGAAATACAGTAGAATATAGCGATGCGAGAACACGGCGATGCGAACGTACAGTCGAAAATGACACCCATCGTCGAATCACAAATGAGGGATTTTACACGTCTGCTCTTAACAAAGCTTCTGGTAAGTTGTACTAAGACGACACCAAATCATGTGGCCTGGGCTGGTCTCTAGCATGTGCAAGCAAAATAGGTCTTCAATAGGTATTCTGTTACCCAGCCAAATCATAGACCAGTTCTAAGGAGATACTGGGATTGCATACCCGAAAGGAGGATTTTTAGATTCCCGCATCACGTTCCGGATGAATTCGAAATAATGAGACATTCTACATTACAAGTAGCGATTATGAGAACGGGAACTAGATCGTGGACCTCTACTAGTGAGATCCAGATCGAAAGTGGCTGCGGTGGCGTCTTTCAAGCGCAACCTATTTTTGGCCTTCTCAATGACTGAATTGCGACGAAAAGCTTCTAATATTCTCTGTCATTTTGGTTCATCCACAGTAACACTTGAGAAAACAAGAAGGGTTTGAGAATCGTACCTGCATCCGCATAGCTTCAGATCAGATTATTCAAAATGCAGATCTTCAGGGGGTTCGCTTCCGAGGCGTCGAAAGCGAGCTTTCGTGTCGGAGAGAAGATAACAGGAAAAGAGATGGCCCTTAGAACCATCCAAAAAATTCTACATTACGTCGAATACGAAAGAGAAGTCTCGGCCACGAAAGTTGATCAGTGCCTAAATTTATATAGCTCAACATAAGTTACCTGTGACCTGATTGCATTCCTGTTTCCGTTTCTCGGGTCACTGCGTCAGAAGTCATCCATACTGGCACCCAGAGTTGTGCATGTATTTCGGTTATACAAGAGCTGCCACAGTAATGGTAAACCATGGGTTTCGGAAGCTACTTCTAACTACACTTCAATTGCCGACAACCTCGCAGAGCCACCGACATGAGAAATTTGCTCATGCTTTAGAGAGATGGGAATCATGTAGACACAATCGCCTGTTCGTTGGCTTAAATGATGCACGGAGGTAGAACGATCATCAATAAAAAATGCAGTCATTTTGAGTACTACTAAGTTTGGGTTGGTCATCCTTTTGGCTTACAAAATTTTAAGATGGCGACCAGTGCTCCAGATACTGACACCGAAAGCATTTTTGGTCATTTTTTATAAACTACATGGCACGAAGTCATGCGGTGGCCACAGAAGGTTATATATGCTTTTTATCATATATCACTTCACATTTTGAACACATGCTGGAACGCGGCGCTGCGTTTACCACCACATTCCTGTTTGGATATTTAACCACCTCATGAGTCATCGAGTTATAAGCATTGATACGAGTGCAATGTTTTATAAGACTTGTCGTGTCTTCGGGACAAAAGTCTCTGTGTGGATCTTTCAAGTACAAGTTAAATCCGCCTAGTGACATCTAGTTGCGAGCTATACAGCCAAGTGTTATGAAGCCACGAGGTGCGGCAACTTCTTAGCTTCTTTTCTGCCAACAAGCTGACCGATACAGCCGAAAAGCCTTAAACATGTCTTGATTTAAGAAAATCTTGTCTGTGGGAACGATGGCTTGTTGGCTCGTTGGCTCAGTGGCTCGTTGGCTCAAATGATAGACGTGAAGCAGCACGATTATCAAAAAAAAAAAGGATAAAAGTAAATCACGGACCAATTTATCTGAGAGGTTACGCTATGAGGGGTGTGTTATTTTTTTGACTTAGGAAGTATTATATAT